>JAUTBV010051106.1:0-20345 GCA_032361325.1 Lepetodrilus fucensis
AGCTTTTTGGAAGTACAAACATGATTTTATGTATGTCAAGTGAATGTACTTTGCAGTTATAGCTAAGAACTAGTCAATAACAACCATAAATATCTGTGATATTATGCCTTTAAACATACACATTATTATTATATTTTTTTATTATTTAGAAAATGTTAATGTGACAGATAATGTTAAAGGGTTAATAAACGACATTGATTTCATCTCCTTCTCAAACATGCTTCTGCACTACCATTCTTTCCACACATGCTTCTCTACACCATGGTAATGGACATTTGATGACATTACTTCATTAGACACTAATAGTGCACATGTTATATTCTGTACGATGAATAAGAGAAAATGCATTGCATGAATACCTACATGATGCCACAGTCATTGGGTGCACATTTTTACGTTAAATATACAATGAGGGATATCATACCATGGTGCATGACATTTAACATATTTAAGATTTGATTTATTAAAATTGTTGCAGGAATTAAAAAGATAATTATTTTCATAAAATTCTTGATATATTATTATTGTTTAAAAAAATAATCTAATTTGAATTATTGAAGGCTATTAAGATTTTATTAGTCTTAGACCATTAATGTTCTTACTGGGTAATAGCAGTAATGATAATGAAAGAATCTTGAATGCAACGCTAAATCCCAATAAAATAATATTAAAAAAATAATTTAATTCAAGTGAAATGCAAAATATGATACATGTATTTAAAGATGCCTAGAGTATGAAGAAGGTTAACCAGCAATTGCTACAAAGAATAAATCAATATATTAACAATAAGCATTAGATGAACTCACAAGCTCCAGTTATTCGACACAAATTAAGTACACATACTTATTGAGCATGCAGCTCAATAACAAAAACAGTAATGCATTCGCCGCGATTGAACATCACTGACATTTATTGTCCATCGGTCCAAGACTAAAGACTTTGACAAGGGGAGACAATGCTAAGATTGATACAGTGTATAATAGACCCATTTACACCCCACTGGTAATGGAAGCTCGACCAACAATGGCGAGTAAATAGATAGCAAATACCCCCATCTCGGCTCTTTTTACACGTGTTTACTTTTTCTCTCTTGTGTCAATTTTTTCAGTCAACAGCCCGAGTAATTTGATAGTGGTTGAGAACGCTGGAGGCATGAGACACTTCATCTCAACAGTGGTGGTCATAATCTGGGGGAAAATGGCGATATAATCTTCAACAGTGTGCCGCTGCGACCTAGTTGTGTTGTTGCTAGATGTGGATATGTGGGCCATCATATAAACATTCAGAGCACATAGACACTTTCATTATGTTCACAGCAGCCTATGAGACATGCATACTATTATATTTATTACTATTTTAAAAATAGATATTATAATATTATCATGAAGCAAAATTTCACGCAAATTACATTGTGGGATATGTCATTCTCAAGAATTAATTTTGGTTATTTCATTTTTATTGGTATTAATTAATTCATATTAAAATATTTAATTATTCTACAAAGTTACTTTCAGAATATTGTGACGATGAAATTTATCAAATGTTATTCAAAAAATAAATGTTGTTACATATGGGTGAAATATTCCAACTGCATTGTACCGGTAAATAATTTAGATAATTGTGATAGATCATTCGAGAATAATTATTAAATTTTAACCTTTTCATTGCTGGAGGCTACTGTAGATGCACGTAATGTATTAATTATGGGTGGTGGTGGGGTGATCCTACAAGGTGATGTTTATTTTAAATTATTTGAACTAATGATTTGCGAGCTCATTTGGCTAACGAATCCCCCTTTCTCATAACACCACCACCAATCTCCTGGCAGGTTGTGAAAACAATTTTTTTTTTCTGTATAAAAACATCTGAATTCCGAATGCTGATCAGATGCCTGCAACTGGACGAAAAAGCTGTAGGTGGTGGAAAGTTGATAGTTGATAATAGCGTATCGCTGGTATATTTCTGTGTGCACTTCAGTGCTATCGCATATCTCTATGTTGCCATGTCAGACCTCCAACGAACACCTACCTAGCTTCCAACTGTTTGGATTCTGGGGAAACCTCATCTAATCCCCATTGTACAAGTAAATACTGCTATCAGTTATGACTATCTTGTTCACTATCTATTCTCATTGTACAAGTAAATACTGCTATCAGTTATGATGATATTGTTGACCATCCATTCTCATTGTACAAGTGAATACTTCTATCAGTTATGACTATCTTGTTCACAATCCATTCTCATTGTATGACTAAATGTGACCAATTGGTGCATTATATTGATTATCCATTACCATTGTACAAACAAATACTGCTACAACATAATGACTATTTTGCTAAGCATCCATCTCCATTATACAAGTTAATGTTGCTGCAACTTATTACTATATTGTTCACCATCCATTCCCAATGTACAACCAAATACTACCATACTATGACAGTATTATTCACCATTAATCACTATTGTACAACCAAATATTGCTATAACATGACTATACTGTTCATCATCCATTTTCATTATACAAACAAATAATGCCATACTATGACAGTATTATTCACATTCATCATCATTGTACAACCAAATATTGCTATAACATGACTACTGGGTATATTGTTCATCATCCATTCTCATTGTACAAGTAAATACTGCTGTAACTAATGACTTTTACTCTTTTACTCTGCATCTATATTCACATTGTACAACCAAATACTGCTACCCTACAACTTATGACTACGTGTATATTGCTATTACTAAGCAATCATCTCCATTGGGAAACCATATACATGTACTGCTAAAATGAATATACTGCTCATATTCTGTGGTACTGTTTTTGATATATTAATTGGAGATTCATGTAGTTGTGATGATATCATATTAATTAGAGATAGTTGCAATATCATGGTTAATGTGAAGATATGGTTGTGATGATACTGTATTAATTGGAGATAGTTATGATATCATATTGAAGATATAGTGATGATACCATATTAATTGGAAATAGTAGTACTATCCTAATAATTGGAGATCATTGATTGTTAATAAATTACACCAGTATTCTGTGACAAGTGTTGAGCAGTTTGTTAGTGCTCATGTCCTTGCCAGCCTGTTAACTCTATGGATGCCAAGAAACAAAATAAACTTTTCCCTAAACTCATGTCATCTATGTCAAAATATACTAGTGCCTTAAGTGCAGTATTTGAAATATGAATTATTTCAAACAAATGAAAGCTATTTTGAGGTTTTAGGAAGGAAGCCATTGAGATCTGTACTTGTGTGTATTGCTGATAATGGGCATTGGTGCATCAGTTAACAGCTCTTGTACATGGCAATGCTCATGTGACAGTTTATCTGGCATGCTCAGTCTATTCACAATAAGTGTGGCATGTATCAATTATCAAGTTTTATGAGTATGTTGTCATAGATTTCTCTAAGTTTCTTCCTGCAGAGGACCAGTAGTATCAGATTGCTGGATATCCAATACATTTGAAGCATGAGGTTGAATTCTAGATGAAATATGAAACGGGGAATACTCTGATTGTTTTAATAACGGGGATGAATTCTAACACAAGGGTTAATACTCGTGAACAAGGGTGACTTTTCTTCATATATGTGTAGCAGAGTGAGATATAAGATGCTCCTACTGGTCTCAGCCAGAGGGGTTACCCCTTTGGCTCATTAGGTAGAGTGTTGGACTCACAATCCAGCAATTTGGGTTCAAATCCCAGGATCAGCAGGTCCTGTGACAAATTGCGCCCAACTTGTATTTGAGTTGTTTCTGGTCGCTCTTCTCCCAGGATTGTCTGATAGATAATTCCTGACTCCTCAGTGGCTTAATAATGACTGAATTAGTGACTCAATCCAGCAACTCGGGTTCAAATCCCAGGATCGGCAGGTCCTGTGACATATGTATACATGTGTAATGCAGTTAGGGTATAAACATCTGCATCCAGCATAGCTGATGCAGCAGATGGGCTACATAGGGCCCAATTCTTGAATGTATACCTATAGTGAATTATTCCTATTCTTTTAAGCACAGGTTTAAATTCTCCCATACGTTCAACACAGGGCTAAATTATCCTTAACCCTCTCCCTGCTGGATTAGCAACAGGCACTGCTATTTACAGCATAGCCAGTTGCTTCCAGTAGGGAGAGGGTTAAGTTACAAAGGGATGAACTTTTCCTCATTCATTTATAAACGTATCTGAATTCTTCATAGAACATCCCAATCATTTTCCCCCCATTCTTTAAGCTGTACAAGGCTGTCTTCCCCATCCACACTAAACACAGTGCTGCATCGTGTTCCTCCACGGGAGTAAGTGCTGAGATCTCCCTGTGATGCAATACACACCAGTGGAAGTGTGCTCGCTGCTCAGCAAGGTGTTGCCTTGTTAATCACCTATCACCATGCATGAGGTCCTGGTTAATTGCACACCCAATTTGCCTGATCCGACTCTCTGCTGCTGGATACATAATCTGAGTAACAGGATGAACCTAGGCCTGAAGGAACAGAAGGCTGTGATTAGCGGAGATATCAGCAGTAATTAGGCAGGTATTGCAAACCCGTGGTCAGAAGAGAACCAGTGGTGTGAGAACTGCAGCAATCAAAAGGCATCAGTTGTTTGGAAGCCTTCTGTGTGAGAGACCATGATGGCTTGACTGTGGAACCTTGAATTTGTAAAGTAGTATTGTAAAGAAAGATTACAGGAATAATTAGACAGGTATTACAAACCTGAGGTATCTACAGTAGTCAGAAAGACATCAGTGGTGGTTATAATATAGACCATCGTTGTGTTTGTGAGACTATGATGACGTTACCTGAAAACTATAAAATCATAACAGCATCCTAGGGTTAATAATTTCTGCCTGAGATGAATAGGAGGCATTTAGCACCTACCTGTCATAGAGGAGCACGCACATTGTGTACATTCATTAGTAAGTTCTGGGATTATGGATCAAATGATCGATTTTCTTTCTCGCCGAGCAGCTAAATTGTCTGGATATGATTAAGAACATGCTGATGAGAAAGGCGACCACAATGAAGCACAATATTGCAGTAATTAACTATTGTAGTGCCAACACATGCTCCACTATTGTGTTTGGGGAAACACTGGAATTGAATTCAAGTGCTGTCGTTCAAAAACTGCATGTTGATGTTGAGGCACAACTTGAAAATTCTCATTGAATTAATTTATTACATTTGCCTTGACAGAAAAATGCTTTACAGAGCGTCATAAAAAAAGACAAGGTTAAAGAGAGTCATACATCAATAAGAATTAATTTAGGACCAGTAGCCTTGTATGGGTGTATATAAATGTAACTTTATATAATTTTGAAAATGAAGAATTTCCTAGATCCAGGTATTCTTCAAGAACTTGCAGATGCAATGTATAAAAAGAATGGCATCAGGTTTCTCAAACCGAGTTACAAATTTGATAGAAAGCTTGTCCACAATATATCTTTCTTCCCTTCATTTATTTTGTTTAGTATATACATTTTATTATGATGTTATTTTCTTGAACCCATTAATGTAGCTATGGCCTTATCCAGTTACCATTTTTCTTTCTATGCTAGTTATTTAATTATACTAGAAATGGTCTCTCCAGATAGTAAGTGCACATGAACTAAGATGGTAAATTAAGACACATCAAGAATTCCATCAAAAATTATATATCGGATCATGTTTCATGATAATGTCTCAATTTCAATATTGTACAAAGAAGCCATCAGTCTTAGTATATATATAACAGATATGTCGGTGAAAGATTTTCGGTAGTAGCTGTAATATGTTGGAGTGAAACCTTTCCGTTAACCCTTTCCCTGCTGGATTAGGCACAGATACGGCTCTTTAGGGCATCTTCAGTTGCTTTCAGCAGGGAGAGAGTTAAATATTTAATTCCATGCACTTTCCACATCAAGAGATGTAAGGTAATTGCTTGTAAAGAACATGATCCATGTAGATAAGAGATATGGTTGTGTTTAAGGCCTTTCAGAATACACATCTTTATGAAGTCATTGAAGAGGTTTACAAGATTTGCAGTTCTGGCTGGACAGAAGGTTCTTATCACAGGGGAGTAATTATCCTGGACTATGAGACCAGTTGCAGGACTGGCCACTGCTCTTTGAGGCATATTTCTCCCTGATAACTTTTATCATATCAGCTTACGGTATCAGTGGTTATGGGTACAAGCTTGAAGTTGTCAGAACTATCAGTTGATGATGTATTGGACTACATGCTGGACTAAAGAGGGAATCAGTTGAGAGTTGCCTCCCTTCATTGGCTGCCGTCTGCTCTGAGTGTTGAAAATGTTGGTGGACAGTGAGATTCTCAGATTGATAATTAAGTGCCCTAAACTGACATGTCATGATATTAGTGAAAGAATCAAGAAAGCCACTTTAAACCCTAATTCAAAAAATATATATATATATATTTAAGTTCTGTTAAAGATCGTGAATACATATTAGTGAAAGAATCTAGAAAGCCACTTTAAACCCTAATTCAAAAAAAAAGAAAGAATATATTTAAGTTCTGTTAAAGATCGTGAATACAAATATTTCAGGAGCGTGTTTTTTCTTAAGTTGGAATAACTTGCTTGTACCCAATCCCTTTCTGTTGTGAATAAACTATGTTTAAACTAAACTAAACAAGGATCAGAATCAGTATCAGTAACGTTCTGTATAGGGCATTTATTTCTGGTTACCTCCAGTTGAAAACCAAATGTCAATGTTCCAGAAACCTTTTTAACTGTCTTAATTTATTTATTGTATGTAATGATAGTGGGAAGGTATATGCCGAAGCTTATCCTCTTTAGGTCTGAAAACAGTAACCATTTCTTCATTGGGCATATCTCATTGCCTCCAGGAAGGAAAAGGTTATCCAGATGGGTCAGCGATTCTCCAGAATGCTTGTTGACTGTCGTACATATTTATTTGTTGGCGGAATGTATCGCCCCTAGGTTTCAAAGAAGCAGCTTCTTTCACGATGAGTTTATCTTCTGTTATTTCAGTGTTTATCCACTCTGGAAAAGACAGAAGTAAGACAGAAGTAAATTAACAAGCCGAGAGAGTTTTGTTAAGGATCTTCGTGTCGGGGATTTTATCACCTAGTACTGCTACTGGTGGTCTGTTGTTTCAGTGGGGTCAGACAGTGAACTGGGAGAGCTGTTGAAAGTGGTACCCAGCGGAAGATACATTATCATACATGTACAAAGCAAGTCTTTATAAAAAGATCACCACTGTAATGTTATTGAAAAGATTAAACAAAATTCAGATTTTTTTTCGGGATGAAATATCACCCAGCTCAACTCCAGTTTGGTGAAAACTCTAAATTTTGTATTTCAGAGTGGAATCTTTATTTAGATTGTAATTCCTTCAAAGAATTTGAATTTTTAACATTGCATCTAGAGAAGAATTTTATAAAAAAATAATTACAATTTATTTTTAAATGTTCCGTGATGGATGACGCATCCGGAAGGTTTAATCGAGCGAATGTATTGAAGCATAGGGCTAAGGAGACGTCTCATGATCCGCAAGTTGAGACAAGTGCTTCTGTTTGTGTTCTCTGATGAGAATCGCAGTGCTGAGATTCCATGAGGATGCTCGGAGGAGGAGAAGCAGAGCAGGAGGATATCCTGGTGCTCCTTCACGAGCCTCGTCCACCCCTCTTCCCCGCCTTCCACTGTTGACATCCACAAGATACAACACGGACAGCTTGGGTCCTTTTTTCAGTATAATGTTAACCATGCTATTTATATGGAAATGAAACAAATTACATCAATTATTGCGAGGAAGTGACATTCTCAGCTGCTCGGGTCGTATGTGTTGACTCGCGATTTCTTCTTTCTTGTCGAGAGTTGCAGAGAGATTGATTGTGAAATGTGTATGAATTATTGATATTAATTTGTGAGCGGTACGAATGTGGGAGGTTGACTGTGGCACTAGGTTTTGTTGTGTCAGTGCCAACATAAGAGATTTACTAGCATTGGAAAACTGTAATGACATACAAGACCCCTAATGGAATTTTTGAACCCTACTAGGTTCAGAAACCGTTAATAGCATTGAAGACCCCTGGTGACATAAGAGAACCTTGCTTGCATTAGAACCAACTCCCTCTACTAGCTTTGGAGCCACCTACTAACATTGATGACCCCTACTGGCATCAAATACCCTTACTAGAATTGATGGCCCCTAATGGCATTGGAGACCTCTTACATCAGAAGCCATTCCTACTGGTATCAACATAGATCCCTAGTAGTATTTGAGATCCCTAACAGCATTGGAAAAGCATAGCCTTGAGGTGCATTAGTGTGAGAATATGTTTCTACTGAGCAATACAAATATTCACTATTATTATTATGATTATTATGATTATTGTTATTATTATTATTATTATTATTATTATCAGCAGCATTCAAAGACTCTTACTGGAACTGATGAACACTAATGGCATTGTAGACCTCTTACATCAGAAATACTTTATCATAGATCCCTAGTAGTATTGGAGCCCCCTAATATCATTGATGAACCCTAATGACATCAAAGACCCATAATGACATTGTAGACCTCTTACATAAAATAAACTCTCATCATAGATCCCTAGCAACATTGAAGATCTTTACTAGCATCAGAGCTTCCTAGTAGCATCAGGGGACCCATTGATGGCATCATATACGATACCTATACTGGGATAGCAAGTCCTTGCTGGCATCTAGGCACTTCTGTCAGCCTTTTATTCTCCTACTGTCCTCATGGACCCCTGCCAGGCTGAAGCCTTCACCTGAAAATGTATCCTCTACAAATGCCTTGAAAAATGCAAGAATTGGCCTCCAGGAGCTGCTGTGTCAAGTGTGGATGTCCACGGAGGCACAAAGAACTACACAGAATTATTAATGATTTTTTGTATTGCTACCTGTGCCACTCTTGTAATAAATTGTGTGATATGACTCAAATATCACTGCAAATTGCACAGGAATTGGATACTCTGAGGAAGCATAATTAATTACATTGATGTAGCAGAGATTAATTGATTTAGAATTCAGTTTAGTTTTAGGTTTGGATGTTAATTTTGGTATTGATGAATCATGTCAATATGTGATTCAATTATTGGGCTTGTAATATTACTTCATAATTGATTAAAATTCAAAATGATTAATTGAATATAATGTGTGCTCATGGTGCATGTTAACAAATAGTTTGGTATTTTATGAGTAATAATTTATGAATTATTGAAAAGATCTCCTTGAACAATTGCTGTATATTTGCTTCTGTGTTTTTGGTGTTTAGACATCACATTTTGATGAGGTTATGGTTCTGTCTCCACTATCTCAGTTAGTTCAGTTTCAACAACAGTCTACCTTTATGAAATTCACAAATCAGAAATGGTATAAATCTGATGAGCCCAAAATAGGAAACGCGAACAAATTCCCCAAAGATCTTTTCATCACAACTGCTGTGAAGCAATATTTCTCACAGTAACATCGGTTTATGATCCAACTAACTAAATACATATAAAGCACAGTTGATAAAACAGTTATATTGCAGCCCAGGTGTTGCGCAAGGTTGTGTGGGCAACGCACCGACTACTTCCAGAATTAGAATTAATTGCCATTCTTCTAATGGTTTTATGTGGCCATTTCATGGCTCTCTTTATTATGGAAGCATTGCTTGTGATGTTCATGCTTGGGTGTAGGTGAAAGGAAGACTACCTGGGAGAAGTGCTCTTGTTGCTCGTGGGTATTTAGAAATTTAAAGGTCGTTTTATTTTTATTATTCTTTTTTAAAATTTCTTTGAACCCTCTGATGTCATTGGTCCTTCTATTCTTCCCCAGAAACATTTACATTTCTGTCTCGTTCCTTCCCTTCAAGTGATTTTAATAATTTGATGAAAGTTATTCAAATGTGTTGTTCAATTGTTTGAAAGGGCAGACAAAAAAAAGTCAATATTATAATTTCCATGTGTCTTTGATCTTAACAATGGTGCAGTCTTTGTAGGACATTATGTTACCGGTGCATATACAAAATCTCTCTCTGAGTGCATTGCTATAAAATCAATGTATTAACGACTTACGTTTGAACATTAATATTATACGCTGTTATATGTATGAAATATTGATGTAGGTATTGTGTTTTCTGTGTATTCACAGCAGCGTTTTATTGCAGGTATTTTCACCACCTTGTTAAAAGAGTTGCATAAAATTATGTATAAGGGGGACATAACTCTCAGTACTAATTGTGTGTGGGTTTCTTTTAAGTTAAATAGGGGTAGCAGAGTGCAGTGGTCGTAGCGTTTGACTACAGATGGGGCTGTTTGAGTTCAAATCTCGTCAGAGAAAAAGAATAAGATACAGTTAACATCTACATTATAAATCTTGTGCATACTTCAATATCAGACTTTTAAAATTGTTTTGTTATCATTTTATCATGCGAGTGAGTTGTTGTTTTACATTAACTCACTCACATCATAAAATGATAATGTATAATAATATTTTTTATTTTTTTAATTAAAATATTTTATCATTTAATTTGTATGATCTTTAAATACTTGTCTATCATAGTATATTGCTGAAATATTCATGAAGCAACAAATAAAACAATCAATTAAAACTGTTGGACTTCTTTATATGTTGTCATATCATATTATCTATTCCAACCATTCATCTGTAACCATGTTGGTCTTACCCAACACATTAATATTACAGGCTCTACTCCCATGATAAACATACCAATGTGACATGATAGTATAACAATAACCTGAAAGATGCCTTTAACCACAAATCAAACCAAAGTCCTTTAATCCGATTGTCCTAACACTACTTAATTTACTATTATCTAACTGACAGTTTTAGGGTGAAATTTGATCTCCTTTTCCGAGTAGTCTCGAAGATCAATGTTCAACAGACACGAGGTATTATTTTTCCGAATGTTTCCCACGAAGCATCGTTTTTCTGTACTGTAGTCATACATAACAATTTTGAGGTCATTTGTGTTTCCTGAACAAATGGGTGTCCTTGTTTTGCCTTGAATTGAAATGTAATCCTTTTATGCTGTGACTGATTGGATTCAGGTCACTGGTATTATGATGTTGTATTTGGTTTTGTCTTGGTCTGATTTATGTCATCTATGGTTTTAACAATTGGGTCCGATTACACGGCTATGACAGATATTCCTGATAATCCTTGATTGATGACTAGAATCCGTACAGCGAGAGAGATTATCTGTCTTAGTCGGAAAATGATATCTGGAATATTTGATATGACGAGCTAGACATGGGAGTAATGTTGTAACTTTTCTGATTGATTGTGAAAAGGATAAAAAAAAACATTCAAATTTTGTGTGTGTGTGTGGTCTGTTCTGATATGAAGAGCGATTTGATATGAAGAGCGATTTGAAATAAATTTGAATTAATTTGTTATTTTATTTGTATATTTTAGCATCATATCAAGAGATTACTATAAACATAATTTATTATTTATTTTATTATGACCAACATAGAAATCATAAATAATATTTTTTCTCTATATATTTTGGCTGGCTTAGATACACTTTCAAGATTATATCAACAGATTATGAAGTTGATATATGTCTTTTATCATCCAAATCAGCATATTTTTAGATTATATCTCCCTTTGTGTGGGAATACAACCCATCTTAAAGTATCTATCTTCACAAGACATGTTACAATAATGAATATATAATTAATACCAATGAAATATTCTGTATTATTTGCATGCAGCATCCCATGAAAGCAGATGGTGCCCAGACTTATTTCCTCTACCTATAGTATCTGTTTAAGACATGGTAATTCCCCTATTCATATGCACACTCACTTCTATAATATTTTCGTCACCAAAGATGAGCTGATGGCAAATAATTTCAAATTGCATCAGGATGGTTTCGAAATTTAATTCAATGTTTTCTTTTCGAGAAGCATGTTTGTGAAAACTGAATATCTCATCAGTTACATGCCCGTAACTCTATCTCTACATCGGCAGTAATCTAAATGATAATTTATGCCATTGTTCAATATGCACGGCATACGCACAACATTAGCGATGGCATTGGCAAGCAATAAACATATGCTTGCATTGAGATTCAATTTCTATGCCTTCTTATGTTAAACATTCATTGCTTTTTTATTTTGTTTCTTCAAATCGAACAAAAATGAGGAAATAAATGATGGCAGTTTGTCGTAACGTAAGTAGGTGCCATTAACAGCTAGACTTGAAAAGGATCCCCTTGAACACAGACAAGGTCAAGGTTAGACTAACATTTGGATTCAATACATGGCGTTTTATCAAATCGTAGAAACACGCACACACCCTTTTCCATATGTTTTGTCATTGGGAGGAGAAGACTGCACTATTGTGCGTCTCGGAAAGATGCAATCTCTCAAAGCATAGGAAGACTTTCAGCCAGTTGCCTCATCTGAAAGACCTTACCGTCCTGCGTACAGGCGTCTATGTAAACACTACTGGTGTCGCCCCCTGGTTCACATTTCCAACTCCTAGTAGTGTTCTTCCCGATGTTTATTCGACCCTGTGTATCGTAAGACATGTATTCTTAGAGGTGTAGGGTCTCGCAGACTGCATATGTTTTCTGTGTGCCAGACTTGTATATTGAACCACGGAATGAGATGCATCGAATTCGCGCCAAGAATAATTTCAGCTCAAATTTGGAAAAGGTTTCCTTCCTTACCATCGCCGTTATGTATGCAATATGTATGCTGTTGCAATTTCTGTGATGTAAATGTAACATGAATTTGACAAATACCAATCTATAGTAATATCATAATGCTTTGTCTTCCAAAATGAATGTCATGTTTATACCAGGAAAGTATTAACATGTGCAAGATGATGTTAAGATATTCAATGTCTTGCTGATTTATGGTATCACTTGTAGGTCATTTTATCCTCAATTAACATTTTCCCTAATGGTGGCAGCCATAGATGCCCTATAGACCAGCTATTGCTATGGATCCCGGCTATGACGCAAGACAATACCTCACTCACTTTAACACTAACACTATAGCTTCAGCAGACGGATGAATTGATGGTTTCCAAACTGCAACAAACTCAAAATGTTGAAACCTTAATTGATATCAAAATTTGCATTATCTTCATAGTCGTCACATGGGTGAGATATTCTGGCTGTATTGTAAAGCATTAGTTCAATCATTATCTTCATATGCCTACTATTTTCTCTTCAGGTAAAACTGGTTCCATTTCAGCAGGATTATTGGTGTCTGAATGATTATTATACAGTAACCAGTCTTGGTTCAACTGGGTTTTCCAGAGTTTATTAGTACATGTATTACCACAAGACCTAGTAGTATAAGCTAGCATAAAGCCTCATATTATTCATTCATGGTACAGATATCAGGTTAATTATGCAATACAAGCATGAGTTAGTTGATGTGGCCAAATTTTGTCATGCATGGAAATTGGTGATTGCTTGTCTGAATTAATTGGTTGACTCTCAAGAGAACCATAGCTTAGCTACTTTTATGTTATTCTGAAATGTGTTTATTTGCTTTTATATCATGATTTCAAATACTCCATGGAGGATTGAATTCATAATGTAATTGGCTTTAACAAATGGAACAAATATCAATATGTATATTTATTATTCGGTAATGACGAAATCTTCAGCCGATTGTTGCAATATGTGCCGTAGTTCATATTTCAATAAGATTATTTCCCCCCTCTGCTTTGTGTGGTCTATTAAATAACGTTTGTTATCTTTAATATTGCTCAGCCGAGAACCATACCAATAAAAGTAATTGGATTGCCCACCTCAAACTGCCGAGGATTGCGCACAGACTGTAATGCCTTCTAGAAGTATCGGCTAAAACTCAACCCGGCCGGTCATACTCATTTCCTGATCGCGTGAAATAACTCTGAGTAAATATGCCCAATATCAGATTCATAAACCGTTTCTTCATTTTTTTTATCGACGTTTTTACGTTCCAGGGTAATGTTTTTTCTATACGATGGGACCCACCATCGAAGGAAATTATACCATTCTGACTCGAGTCAATAACAGTTTGTGTTTGATAGTCCTCTGCATTACAATAGACTCTGTGCATCCACATTACACAGGGAGATAAAAGATAATTGTTTCTGTCCCCCCTGCATACAGCATGCCGAGATATGGCCAATATTTGCACAGACAGTGGCTACTAAGCCAGCACCAGTCAATTACTGGGAGGACGTCTATGGGTCCATGACCAAGGATATATGGAATGTTATTACACGGACCCAGACATGGTTCCAATACCTAATGTTTGGTATGCTAGATTAATCTCAGCCAATGACTTTTGAGCTCCATTAGGTACAGGATACTGGGATGTCTGAATTGGAGGCTGAATACTGAAATGATAATAAGGCTGATGGTATAGTAGAATACGGGGAGGCTGGGTTATTTTTCGAGATAACCTTTCTTTTTTTTTCCTTCGAGATAAACTGCGGTTATTTGGAAGGGAGGGGGGATTGAAGAGGAGAGTTGTTGGACTACTACGACTCCAGCTGCGTAAATCCGTAGATGAGTCTGCGCAATGTCATTGGTTAATTAGGCATTATCTTGGCGATTATCGATTCCGATGTACGACAAGCAATTGCTGAGGTTGGATCAGTGTCCATAACTATGTCTTCAATTCGTCGGGCAGAGAACAATGGGGATGCCTTTGTCGAATGTCATCGGGACTTGCCAATAAAACATTGATTATGTACGCCCGCTTTGTATCAGTAACATCAATTATTTTCACTTGCTAAGCACTCAAAAAGTAGTTAATTGTCTCATTGTTGGCTCAGGAATAATATTTGAGGAAGAATTCATTGCCGCGTGCTTTACTGTAATTGCAGGAAGCGTATGGAGATGGTTGACAATAAGTATTCCTACGCTTCTGTCTGACATTCCTGTGTCAGTCACGAGACAGCATTTATTGTCGGAATCTTTGGATAGATTGAAATACTGTGATACTGTAAATCACGAAATTAATGCGTCACTAATTTAATGCAACCTCTAGGTTTAATACGTAAATTCGAAACCAATAAAATGCAAACGGTCATGTCTCCGAGTTGTTTTTTACCAGTACTTACCTTTAATGTGCAGCAATTAAATGCGACAATACGGCGGTCACATTTTTCGTATTAATATTCTGCTCGCATTAATTTCATGATTTACAGTATATAGTTATGGATTAATGAACTCTCTCCATGCTGTAGGCAACTGGAGATGCTCTCAATAGCAGTGTCTGTGCCTAATCCAGCAGGGAGAGGGTTAAACTATATTATTAAGCTTGAATGCTAAAATGATACAAATGAAAAGATAGATGTTGATGTTATTTTGTTGATAGTGCAACAAGTGGATATTTGTATGTCGTTTATTGGATAACTGTCTTCATGAATGTTTGGGTATGATTGACAGGGAAACATGCATGAAATTCGCATCTGGTGTGCAAGACATTTCGAAAAGCAAATCTGCTATTTTTCACCATGAAATTAGCCTCTGGTGTTCAAAGACCTAGAGGGTTACATGTCTATCTGTTGCTATGAAGTTACAGAGACAGTGGTAGTGTGTTGAACTATAATCCTGACAGTCTGAGTTTGAATCCCATTCAATCCCATTAACAGCAGGAAAACAGGTTCACATGCTGGCGATGATTCTGAAGCAATGGCTGCAATGGTGTGTACTCCTTTACCATAGCTGGTCATCGTAGGCCTTGCCATAGTTATTACAGGTTTTCCTGCTTCACCATAGTTGGTCATTGTAGGCCTTTTCGTAGTTGTAGCAGACTCTACTCCCAAAATAAACAAACCACCACGAAATCACAGAAGCTTCTATTTCAGTTCCACATCAGTGGGGCTGTTGTGATGAGCTCACTGTCGTTAATGAGCTAGAGGGAGGGCCTCAATTTGATAATAATACCCCACACAGAGTATCGTAATTGTATTAATTCCCAGCTGTGATTGCTCGTTGATCATTGCCAGGGCAGCTGATGACATCCTGACGCTTTGAACATTGTGACTGCTCAAAAAATAAAATGGATGCAAGCTTTGTCGTGAGTGTAAATTAATTTACAAGGCTTTGTTGCTTGTGAATTTTGTTTGACGAAACCACTTGATATAGTTAGTTTGCCGATTTTTAACAAAGTATAGCCGAGTATCATTGTTATTTTGCTCTTAGGATGTTTAAAGTAAATGTATATTTAATATGGTGATATGAAACATTTTGGACTGTAACTAGAAGGTACAGCAAATTCCTCGATGATACCTTTCAACAATGTTTTTGTTTTTGTTTCTAATAAGGACTTCCTATGTTACACAGATTACTTTACATGAAACATCACAGGGATTTTTATGTTGTTCCAAGTTAAATGTTTCTTACGAGCACACCACTGATATCGGTAATTCCCTTAATTGGTATTTAAGAGACCATTCTCTAGGGATATGAACATCAACTGCAGCATCCCATACTAACCAGTTGTTATCAGATTCAAAAAGAGGCTTCGGAATCAAAGAGAGGCTTTGTCCTGCCGGCATGATAGTAATTATGCCGATGTTACGGACCGATTTGGAAAACTTCTGAGTCTTGGAGAATTTATGAGCAACTGAGTTTGCCTTAGGCACTCAACCTAAAATAATTGTTTTCTTAGTAAATTATTAATGTGTGGATGGAAAGATAAACAGGGCATAGACATTTATGGAGTTATAATTGCATGCCTATGGGTAACCCGTATCATTACATTTTTTTCATGTTTTTTTTCTTCTAATGTGAAAGGTACCAGTAATAGAGAGACTGTAAAATATGCATTACAGATTTTTACAGCTTGATGCTAAAAGGTTACGTGATTGATCATGCTTTCTGTTTTAGATTGGTTGCAATGTTTTAATCTGCATTACGGACGAAATTGATTTTTAATATTGGAACAGGTGTCATCAGGTCTTCATTTCACAAAGAGTGTACTCAGAGCATAAATCAGATGAGTAGAAAATGCCCAAATATGCACAACTACGGAATTGGTTCTGATTTAGAATGGGATGACTTGATTATTCAAAATTTAATTTACCCCAAATTACAGAAATCCGGCTCAATATCTCGACAACTTGCACCAAATTGCTGCAATTGGCTTTCATAGTCTACACTCGGACAAACATTTTGATGTGTAATGATGTAACTGAAGACCATGCCAATCCTAGGATTCAAACGAGTTGCTGGATTGAAAGTCCAACGACTAAGCCAAAGGGGTAACCCTGCTGCCCTGATCAGTAGGCCATAGGAACATCTTGTATCACACCTGGCTACAATGACAAACAGATACTGGTTGCAATATCTCAAAAACTAGAGGACTTTTACCAGTCGATCTGCTCCTCAACTAATACATGTAATGCAACAATGTCTTAACCCTCTCCCTCTACATTCACAGACACAGCTCATTTTGGCATATCTGGTTGCCTCCAGCATGAAGAGGGTTAACACTGCAGCTTTTCTGTCAGCTTATGGCCCAGTCATCAGTTCATTGATTAATCCAGTCGTAATTACTCTTATTAGCCGATTGTCTAATGTCACTGGCCTGATTAACAGCATGATGCTGATGGGATGGAGTCTGAAAAGTGAGGTCATTGTCATCCACATTATCAATAGAATGCCAATGAAATGGGTGTAAGTTTTAAGAATGTATGTTAAAGCTAAAATAGCATAATACTGAAATGTGGGTGATATTCTGTCAGAAAATAATAAATGCAAAATGTATGCTTGAAGATGGTCATTTATGACCACAAATTGTTTCGAGATTAGTACAGAAGATATTCATGATGGTGAGCAGAAAATTCCTTCAGTAATTTCAACAGTTTGCAGATTCTTCTAGTATTTGCCCCATAGACCTGTTACCTAATAGCTAGTTTATCACTGGGCCTTTATCCTTATCGAGCCATCTAACAATGCTAAGGCGATCATTTGAAGAATAAAGGTGGAATAGAAAAAAGAAAAAAGAAAAGAAAAAAAAACCACATAAATAGGTGAAGCATCAATTTCTAAATTACATGACAAGAGTCTTCAGATCCTCACAACAAGTGCCTTGGGAAGCTCCTATCAGCTACAGACATAAGCGCCTACGTATCACTTCCATGGGTGCTCTCCTTATGGCTGAAGAATGATGCATTAAACAAATGTTCAAATTGGCTTTATTAGGTCAGGAATTCCTGTCGGGGAGCTTTGTATATGTAAGTGTATTACATCAAGGTGATGAATCGGAGGCTTTGGTGCACTGGTATGCTTGGCCAAAAGTTGGATTGTTTAAATGGGAGACATGGAGGGAGGAGGAGGGGAGGTTACAACAATGGTTGTGAGTCAGTAGGGACCTCTTAACCCTCTCCATGCTGAAGGTCACCAAGATGCCCTAAAGGAGCAATGCCTGTGCCTAAACCAGCAGAGACAGGGTTAACTCTCTCCATGCTGTAGGCAACCAGAGATACCCGAAAGAGCAGAGCCTTGTGCCTAATCCAGCATGGAGAGGGTTAATAGGGGCCACTTGTAGCATGCCACTCCCTGCGGGAATCTCACACCGGCATTAAGCACTGAATTATCACATGTGTGCCTTGCTGATTAAATAAAATATAATGTGATTGTTATAGATTGAAAATTAGCATTTATATAGGTGATTATCTGACTGCAGTTGGCCATCATCTGGAGATGGTTATATTAACAAGAGGATTATATAGACTTGGGATGATTGGGTTAACAAGAGGATTAGAGACTTGGAGGGGGAGAAGGAGATTATTTGAAATCGCTGTGTTACAACGGACAGTGATGGAGGGTGATTGAATAAAATCTCGGGAACTGATGTTACATTGTCAGGTGAGATGTGGCATCAATTGACTGGATTGTAGTAATGCACACAGGAAGTGATTGGCATCTTGTACTGGAGGAGGTTGTCCACAGTTCATCATGTATACTTGTAGAGCGTGGAGCTCATGTTGGTTCGAGCGGGAAGTTCAGAGCAGTTTCGGTGCAGAACCAGGATCATGCCAATGCCCCTATTCATGTATTGTAATGTTTCGGTGCAGGTGTAGAGAATAAAAACAACTAGATAACTATCAGCACAAGCTGAAACTGAAGAAACATCACAAGCAATGTTACAATTGAGGTTCATTGCGTATGTTTCCACGATTATCAAATCCAGTATTTTCAGGTAATTTACAGTAATGTCTGAATTTCAAAGCAGTTTGCGAAATGGAGAATGTTGAAATAAGTGTTTTATTTTAACCGTGTTGAAAATTGTTAATTTATTGCAACAGAAGGTGGTGCTTATCAGCTTCTTTCAACCATTGTGTTGGCGAGCATGTCAGACTCGCAATGAATATCCTGAGCAAAAAAATCAATCTTAAGACCTCGTTTTACTTTCCTTACCTCCCATATTTCAAGACTGATATATGGTAAATGTCCAGTTTTTTAAAAGGAAATGAAAAACTATTTTAAAACCCGTTTGAAACCGTGGAATTTGAGTTGCAGCATCGTGGAGATCTAACGCTATGTTGATTGCATAATTGCCACTTTGTTGTCAGGGAATAATCATCAAGTTGCGTGTAGTTTCAGAATGTTGTTCTTCAAGATGAGTATCATGTCCATTTTTGTTTTGCTTGTATTTTCCCATGCATTCTGAACATTTCAAGCATACGTGTGTCTATAAGATGAGCTTGCTTACCACAAAACCATTGGGGATTTACCAAGTTTGGGCATTTTAAATTTGAAAGTTGTTTAATTGGTTCTATTTTTATAATAAAAATTAAAGGTGATGGTGTCAAAGAGAATATGCTGAAGGAACTTATGGTAAAAGTTTTAGTTAAACTAATTTCCCCCTTTTAAATTTACAAAAATTCTAAATTTCATTATTATCCTGATCCGTGTAAAGTTTTTACTTTTTTTAAATGAACACTTTTGTTTAAAAAAATGTAATATAATATGGAAGCATCCAATTATAAATAAATCATAGTAAATTGTCTATCATAAACCACTTTGATGAACAATTTTATTTTAACAAATGAATATCACCTAGAACCATTCTATATTCAAGCATGCTACATTTTCTATCGTAAACCACTTTGATGGACAATGCTGGCCTACTAGGACTGTCCATTCAATTGGTTTATGAGACAGGTAAACCAAGCAAGGTTGGCAGTGATGACATGTGAAGAGTCCGTATTTGATGTATTCCAGAAGGTGTAATGGCTCTAGCAGCGGGCTAGAACCTTTCTGTACCTCTGTCTCTGTTAACTCTGTGTACCCATGTGTACCTCAACATGTACCTCTGTGTCTGTTTACCTTTGTGTACCCATGTGTACCTCAACATGTAC
>JAUTBV010051217.1:0-20336 GCA_032361325.1 Lepetodrilus fucensis
TCCTGAGACCCTTTACGAAGCGAGTGTCATATATATCTGTTTGAGCGTTAGTTTCGGATCTCATTTTAATGAGACTGATGCTTACCCAAAGCTCTGACAGGACTGAGACCTGGAATTACCCCGGGGATGGGATTCTTGTCGTCATCCAGATACAGAGCTATTCGTAGTTCGGGTTTAGATTTGTGATACTTTGAGTGCAGGATCTGGTGCCATTTCGCCACCTGAAATAAAATAAAAAATTAAACAATCTTGCTCAAAACTCTTGTTAATGTTTAAAGAATAATTTAGAGATTAACCTGTAACCCTGTAAATCATTAAATTAATGTTTTTCCTTAATATATCTCTTATTTTGTAAAGTACTTTTGAAACATTAATGAAATAATGGCTAAATGCATATAATTATGAATTCAACTACACTTTCTGACACATATGATATACTAGTAATTACATTTATTTTTTACAATCAAAGCCTGCTATATGAAATAACTTTCAGCTTCTGTCATTATACAAATATTATTTCATAAACTTGAGTCTATCTGACAAATATGACCTACCTGTTTATTTGACGTAGCCGATCTAAGGTCAAGAATGACATATCCAATAGCCTCTTTTAGAGTGCTCTGGACATTGAATGCAAAACACTGGATTTTGATGGACGTCCGCTGAAGTCTGTGTTGGTGGAGTGCCTTCTTGTCCAGCTCCCAGGCTAGCTCTTGTGTGAAGTCAGGATTGTCTATGTGATCCACTGGATCAGTTGCCAGCAGTTCCCCATCAAAACGAGCTTCAGCGATTATCTTGTGACGTGGTCGTTTAGGAAACTTGCGACCTAAAATTGAGAAATGCGGTCTAGATCACCCAGAACAATGGTGTAGCAGGATTGATTAAATATTTACTAAAATGTATTGAAAGGATAATGCAACTAAATGTATTCAAATTTGTCATATCAGGGTTTCACTTAGGTTTCAATTTTAACGAGTCCCGGGGACGCATGGTGATATACTTTTCGCGTCCTGAATTAGAAAAAGGTAGTCCCATGCATTTCACGTACACTCGGAAGAATTAGAGTTACTCCCCTTTGCACGTAAGTAAAACATAAGTAAAATGATGAAGACCGCACAAGTTTTATTTGCCGATTGCAAACAGCAGTAACTAGAGTATATGACCGTTATTTGAGGTTATTATACTATTCTAGTCTCTTCTAATCTATGCTGTGATGTAGCAAATTTAGAAATACGATAAAATGAATTTCAAGTTGTCAATTTTATTTTTAATAAAGTGCGTCCAGGAGGACGCGTAGCAGAATATTCATGCGTCCAAACTTGATTTTTTTTTGTGTGTGTGTATGGGACGCAGGATTACGCGTTCGGAGAAACCCTGTCATATGATAGGAGCAGGTCGACCCTTAGCTGCAGTTCTGTAGCTAAAAGATGTCATGTTTACTATTTTGCTATCTATTACGGCAGTCTTTAGCCATTAATAAAGCATGCACCATATATGGCGTGCTGGGCTAATTCACTACGTGTGGTACAAATACACGGATTGTTCCTTCCAAAATAAGCATGGAGACATGAAGTATAATGGTTAGTGAATCCATTTCTAGCTGGATTGCATTCTGCCCTGTGTAGTAGTGATTAACCCAGAGCATTTGGATCCGCTGCATACTTTTCAAGTCTTTTGTTGATGCCTATTACTGCTTGCTCTGTAGCTAGAGGGTACCCATAATAAATAGTAAACGGGGCATTTTCTAGCCACAGAACTGCAGCTCGTTGACCCTATGACATCCTTTGGAGTACCTCAACATACAACTTTTACCTCTAACATTTCATGACCATGTACTGATTGGCATCTGGGGAATTTCTGAGGAAAACTGGACTTTGAAATTGTTTTTGATCATCAAATTGATGATTTCAGATTAAACGATGCAAGCATAAATATTTAATTCTACCTATTTGGAAGTGCAGATTTAGGTACTGATAGTTTCAGAAATTGATATAATGATAGATACATTAACCACAGTATATGGTGCATGGTTTATTATGTTTTAATATCAACAGCCGCTTCACTACGAAACGAGATCAGACCTGCATTTTTTGACAGGTGCTTCAACATTGTACAACATTGGTGAATTCAACAGCAACACCAAGTAGCTAAGACTCCTCTGTCGTGCATACCTTCTAAAACAGAAATTACAACAAGAAATCGATCTTTCCCCGTCATTCTGTCATAGATTGGTTAGCTAATGTCTCAAAATCATTGTGCTTTTCGAATGTTCATTCGAAAACATCCGCCATGCTGATTGTTGACACGGAAGTGACGTCAAGATCTCGATCAGCTGACAACTTTGACATATCCAAAAGTGACATTGTATTGCTTTTTAACGGTTACACAGCTATGGTTCTTGTAATTTTAGGTTATGTAGAAAGGATAAAATGTCAATTTCTTGCATGAATTGTCATAGAACACTGTTGTCAGTAAATAACAAATTTTGCACTTGGTAACGGGGAATCCCTTCTTGCGCACGCAGCCGGATAAATAAATTACAACTTCCGGCGATATTCATCCGATATAAAAATTAAACCCAAATTAATTGGCACAAATGTTGTAATTTGGCATAATCTGCACAATAGAATGTTTATACAATGACTTGGAATAGTAATAATACGAATGACTTCTGAATATACCAATCTAATCTTCAAAAATGTGTAGTCGCGGATGAATTTGTCAGAATCGAATGTTATAGTTCCCACGATTGACGGCCTTTGAGAGAGGAAAACAAGATATTTCATTCAGGAATACTCATATTTCTTGACCAAATTGTCCATATTCGATGAAATGTTCGAGAGAAATGGACTCTTTTGTATATCTGTTACATAACAGAAATGTATGATTATTCGGCGAGCTCCCAGGAAGAACCAGGAAGGACCATTAGATGGGGCTTGGTAGCCCTGGCAGACTAGATCGCCACTTTGAGATCAATCTCAGAGTCAGATTCTATTGCAGGTGGATATCTACAAGTTTAGAGTGGCTCACTACACAAAAATCCCCATGAGTACACCAAAACGAGATTACGAAAAAACTGACGAACAAACACGACGTAAGTCTAGTAGTGGCAGAAGCATGCACAGCTCAAACCGGCAAAGTGCTTCTAGCAACTCGGGTGTGCTCATGGTCGGCCCTAATTTTCGAGTCGGCAAAAAGATAGGATGTGGAAACTTTGGTGAATTGCGTTTAGGTGAGTGTTCATTGAAGGATATAAGCTGATATATACAGTTGTTTCCCCAATGAATGTTTTTGTCCTTTGTTTCTTAATCAAAATAGTAATTTTATGATGATGTTGACAAAAGTGTTCCATCAGTTATAAATAAACTGGGATGATTGTTATTGTTGTCTGTTTTGTGTATTTACTTTTTCAGGATACATCTAATTTTGATGACTATATTGCTTGATAGTACCTGTTTCTTTTTAATTACATATATGATCTTATGATGTATTGTTTTGATAATTCTTCAAAATAAATACTACTTAATGAACTGATCGGACACTTTTGCTATGTATTAATAACATTAACACCACCAGAAATCAAAGGCACATTGATCTTGTTAAAGCTTTGAACTCGTCTCCAAAATGAATGTATGATGTTTCGCCCCCTGTACAGGGCTCAATTTAGTGACTAATTTGGGAGCCATGGCGACTTAAATTTGCATTTGGCAACCAATATTTCACTTATTTTAAGTGTTTCTGGTTATACAGGAGCCAAATGGCTCCTTGGACAAAAAGTGTAACTTTGAGGCCTGAGCCCTGTGAGTTGGGTTTGCACCCCCAGTCAATCCAACCAATATTTAGTCCGTGCCACTTTCGTCCCAACCGATTGTAACCAGACTAATCATGTTGAACTAAATATTGACTAAACAAGTGGTCTTACATTTAGTTCAATATGGAAATGTTGACTATATTGAAATAAATGTTGAATATAATATTAGCCCACTGTTTGTCCTGGTATTTTTGTATTAATCTGGAATAATTCATCTGCGGTGTGACAGGAGATTTGACCTACTGGTAGTCTGGTATACATATTGCGCAGATCCCCAGTGTCCCCTAAAATAAACCAAATGAATGGAAATGATAGTGGGGCGAAACATACATCCATTAAACAAAATTGTAAGTAACATTAGGTACATGGGGAGAAACGTAGGCCTACGTCCATCAAAAATGATGAGGCGAAAATGTAAAGTTAAAAAAATATGATCTCGAATATGATGCTTTTTTGACATGTTGAAGTATTGTTCTGGTTCATCCTTATTATTTGTTAATATGGTAAGCCAAGTCAGAGTTTCACATATGCACAGAATACACATGCACGTGTCAAAAGCTGAACAAGCTTTTTTAAAAGCTATTAAAATGCCAGTGTTCGAAATTAAGAAAATAATAAGGGGGTTGTTCTCCATTGGACCAATGTTAATGGACATAAAATCAATAATTTTCAAGGGGACACACATTTACCTTAAAATCATTGCAGATTTTCAAATGACCCCCAGACCCCCTTTAAATTCTATACTTAAATGCAGGGATAATAACTAACTTTAAAACATATTCGCCCGAATAATGATACAGATAACAAATGTTGACAATAGACATAATTCCTACTCGCCCTTAGGATACCTTTAGGGAGAATATCGCAACCAGCAGAATACTCTTGTAACAAACAAGTAACGCAAAATAGATGATACACATTATACACCAAAGTACTGTCCATCTTTAGGTGTGCTGAAACTAGCTGAATGCGTGAACAGATTTTGACACTAGCATTTTAATTTTGGTCCAGTTGGTGCCACTAAACAAAATTTTGAACAATTTCATTTTAATTACATTTTGAGGTTTATATGTAAACTCACAACGGATGATCAATTTGAATGAATATGCTAAAATTGAATTCAATTTATTTAGAACTAATAAGGTGGTTATTATCAATAGCAGCACTTTTAACTTGAACAACAAACACACTTAAAACAATCGCTACTTGTGTTTAAGGTAAAGTTAAATTGTAGAGTGTGTATATTATTATGTTAAGTTTTTGGTATTTTTCCTTCGTAGCATAAGCCTATAT
The DNA here is from genome assembly GCA_032361325.1 of Lepetodrilus fucensis. NCBI lineage: Eukaryota > Metazoa > Mollusca > Gastropoda > Lepetellida > Lepetodrilidae > Lepetodrilus > Lepetodrilus fucensis. Next base: position 5,105 of record JAUTBV010051217.1, read on the forward strand.
CAATATGATCAATGTCAAGTAATCAAATTTGAATTCCTAAATGAGCTACGGAAATGCAGCGATGCAAAGAATAACGAATGATGGAAGTTTGCGTTGTCAAAGTGTCAAGGTACATATCCTATACTTGCTACTATTGCATCATCCCTATTTATACTAGCCTAACTACTTCGGTGTATTAGTGCTACAGCACCTTGGATAGTTATTGTTTCACCTTTGACACAAACTCCAAGCTGGCTTATTCTATTTTATTTATTATGAAAAAAATAGTATTAATACTACCATATATTGTAGAACTAGGAGTTTGGTAAAAATATACTGGAGGTGTGGTAGACTCGTGACCATTGTTCGAAATTACTGCTGGAAACCTACTGGCCCGAATAATGATACAAATAACAAATGTTTACAAAAAAACACATGAATTTCTACTGGTCCTAGGAGGATACCTTTAGCATTGGGAGAAATGGCCGGGCCAGCAGTAATTTCGAACACTGCTCGTAACATGTCAAAACAGTATTCATATTACAGAACATAGTATTGTAGAATGCAGTTATCATCATTGGTTAATTACTAAATTAATACCAGCCATTTACTTGGAAGTTTACCACAACACTATATCATGCAAGACTTTTGTTCATGTTTCCTCCTACCCATTTATGGTAAACATAAATATGAGTGGAGAGGCTGTGACTGTATTTAGCATTTCAAACTTTCACAAACAAGACTGATATGTGTAAACTGGTAAAACACAAAAATCAATATTCAATGTAGCACAACATCAGTGTGTGTATACAGTATTAGCACTGATCTCGCACAATGAATGCAACGACAAGGAAACAAGTTGCTGCCATTGGACAAACATGTTTCTCTGACCTTGCTAACATGGCCATGGCTGTGCTGTTTGCTGCAAAATATGTAATATATCTAGTGTACCGATATGCATTAAATTGATAAACTATTAACCAGCTACCTTGAGTCAAGTCTTTGATGGATTTTCTTTTTTTTAACAATACTAGGGCCCGAGATTACGAAACTCTGAATTTTGTTCATAAAACGTCATGTTTTTTAGCATAGCACATGAGTTGAGCACAAAAACGTACTCAGAAAAGTTTCGTAATCTCAGGGCCTGAAATTAGTAAAATTAAATTGTGAACACGACTGTGAAAACATGTTTTTTCCCAATTATGTTTTTTTTATGTGTCATGTGACACATGAAAGTGTGTATTCTTATTTTGATAGTTCTGATGCATGAACAAGTGGATTCTTGCAAACTAACAGTTATAACTGAATGACAAATTGAAATATACCGGTATCAACATAATTTGTATTAAAACCATTTTCCTCCAATTGTGAGCAAGTCTCAAATACTTGCATCTTGAAAATATTCAGTTTCACATGACATTCAGATCTCTATCGATTCATATGCCCACCTACAGGGGAAAGTTAATGCCCACCTACAGGGGAAAGTTAAATTACACTACAACCTATGTTTTAATATTTAGCACCTTTGCTACTTTCCCTCGGGCAAATAACTAGAAAGTTATTCTGTAGCCCTGAATATTATATTAATGGCATAATCTACTATTAACTCATGCTTGTAATGTCCCATTCTACTTGCAGGCAAGAATCTGTACAACAACGAACATGTGGCTATCAAGTTGGTAAGTAGTTGTCGTCTTTGTCTTGCAAGTTTTGTTGTGTACTTGGTACATCGATCATTTTACGTAAATATGGGTCACATTCTGTATCCATTTTCGTCACAAATGGGTGAAAGATTCCTGCAGCGACGTTAAACTCCATATTCACTCACTGTATCCATTTATTAATAACATTTTTACTGCATGATGTTTCAAAATATATCAATGTTCATAAAAGTTACCTTTCTGACACAATCATGATAGGATGCACTGTCTGTACCATGGGCAATACAGTGTTCATCCTAGGTCTGTCAGTACCACTCGCTTGCAGGTTTACTGCAGCACTACAGCTGTTCTGTGTTTCCTCCTTCCTTGCACTAAACTCTCCGCGTATAGATGAAATATTGCTGCTGTGACGTAAAGCACTAATTCATTAATTAACCTGAAAAGCCATGATATAACTGAACGAATATTGAAAGGAGCTCTGAACCAGGGCTCTGGATTAACGTATGCCCGACGTACAAGGGCAAGTTAAATTTGACTGCGGGCAACCTATTTTTTCACATTTAGCACCTTTGGTGCCATTGCAACTTGCCCTGACTTGCTCTGCGGGCAAGTAACTCAAAATGTTAATCTGGAGCCCTGCTAAACCCCAATTTAACACACAAAAATAACATCAATAACTAAATTTCGACTATATTATAAATTAATTTAATGTTTTGCAGGAGCCCATGAAATCACGGGCACCACAGTTGCATCTGGAGTACAGATTCTACAAACAGTTGGGCCAAGCAGGTGAGAACTAATACATGTATTGTATAAGTGTAGTACAATCCTGGCCCCGAGATTACTTAAACTCTTTTAGCAAGATTTCATGCTCAAATCTCTTATTTTATATGAGATTTGTGAACAAAACTTTGAATCGAACATGAAAACGTACTAAAAAAAATGTTTCTCTGGTGGTGTATGTCCAGAGTGTGTTGTCGTGTCGTCTTTTTGGTTGTAAATTTAACGTCATTACTCCTAGGATGGGTCTGACAGAATGCAGGGCTGAATGTCATTGTGTGTGTTACCACAAGGTGCTTCTGATACACTTACGTCCTGGTTAAACGTTAGGGACCTATTTATCATGGCACGCTTGCCTTCCTTTCTTGAAAGTTATTGATGGCCTTGGTCTTTTGATAAGACTGCATCAAATGATATTGTGTACATTTTATTGTGCTTGTATTAAGTTTCAGAAATGTCTGTAATACTACCAATATAGTAGCATGTAAAACAAATATGTGATTATGGATATTGTTGGTTGATTCAGATAATATGTTATTTGTTATTTGGCATTTTTCTTTTCAATCTTCAGCTTTTATGATACATTACTGGGCATATTATTAATTTAACGACACCCAGGATTAGAACTTAACTTTAAAATATACTCGACGGAATAATGATATAAATAACAAAACATGAAATTTTTACTAGCCCGTGGGATACCTTTAACATTAGGAGAAATGGATCAGGTCGCCGGACGAGTGGGAACTTCTATCCCTGATATCCTTTCTGAAATTTCATCAGTTGAGGTGCATGTAATTAATCACAAATAAAGTAACCCAAGTAGAGGTAATATGTATGTTACATATACTTTTACGTGTTTCACTTTAAGGGCCATATGTTCTACACTATTCGTAGCATGCAGTCCAGAAGTAATTACATCATTTTTTTGTCAGACAATTTGAAATGCATTTTACGACAAGCATTTCATGGTAATAAAATTTATCGTTGATGCTTTTCTGTAGCTTTTAGCTTGGCGAGATGTTGTTATTGGTCCTATGGTGCACTGACACCTGACAGGTAGATTTTATGTACATAGATGTAATTTTTAATTTGAACAGTTGAACATGTAGGGATTTTGTGAAGAATATTGATAAATAATAAAATAGTCTATTTGTGAAGCAGGTAGATTTTTTTCCTACATAGATTTTATTTTGAATTTTAACAGTTGAACATAGGGATTTTGTGAAGAATGTTGATAAATAATAAATAAATAGTCCATGTATAAAGGGCATGAATACACATAATGCATGCTGGAAGTGGAGGGTTCAGTTTTTCCAGACTTGCTTCTATGTATCATTGGATGCTGTTGCTGGTTATGTGTCTTGACTTATATTTGCCGTCATTTGTAGTTGACTGACATGTGACAGAGTCAGATTTGTTAGTGTGATGAATAGCTCTGACACCGTCTCAACAGTAGCCTGTGACAAGGATACATGCTTCAAAACTTTAATTCAGGACTCCAGTTTTAATTGAGATATGTGACACAATGCGAGCTGGTACAAGTTTGTTGAACTCTGGTCGTTTTGTTTTTTTATCAATGGATTTGTCAGTCAAGGCTGGTTATGAGCAAGATTACCTTGCAGTGTTTAAATTTAAAGTGAGTCCATGCAACAGGGGTCATTTGAAAATCTGTAATGTTAAATCTGTGGTACCCCCAGAAAATTAAAGATTTGACCCTATGGAGAATGACACCCTCCCCCCTTATTATTTCCTTAATTTCGAACATTGCCTGGTCGCCCCGAACCCTTTCTCACAATAAGCGTATCCGTATTTGTTATTTGAATCACTATTCGGGCTAGTATATTTGAAAAGATCAAGTTCTATCACTGTAATACCACTGCTTACCACAATTGCGAGTACAACAGTCTTCTCATGCCCTGATGATCAATATCTTTTTATATTATTGATGGAAATAAGTTGTTTCTTACCAACAAATCAATGGTTGTCAAGTGGTAGATTCTCTCTCATGTTCTTTACTCTTGTCAATTATGTGTTTTTGATTACTGCGTGTACTAGTGTGCCATACATTTACAATAGCAGCTGCAAGTGTGTCATGTCTATTTTTAGAAATTCAAAGAATATCATTTAAAACTAGGAATTCCTGTGATAGGCTAACAGAAGTCTATTCCTTATAGTCACTAAAAATCCAAAGAAATACATTACAAAGGATCATATCATTAAATTTCTGTTTGGTTCAGAGATGAATTATGTTGTTCAGCATGGTTCATGGGTAATAAATCGTGAGGCAACATAAGGTACGTTAAAAAAGACAACAATCATGCACATTTCACCGACCAGCTTATCACCAAAATCAGTAAACTGGGTACGTCTATAAATAGAATTCGCTCCACTTGCAGCGCCTATGATATTGGAATTTTGTAGAATCTTCAATGCTATTATTCGTTGTCTTCAGCCCTGTTCTGACGTCCCATTTTGGCCCTCTTTGATTTTCAATAGTCTGTTCTGTTTGTTTTTTTAAACTGCTAAATGTCAATATAAATCAATGTTTGTAATGCATAAATATACATACTCGCACACCTCAATAGGTATACATAATTTATAAAAATTCTGTTATGATTATTGCCAAGAAATGTCCCTTTTGTCTTTACCACCAGAAAAGGTTGAGTTTTTTTTTTAAATTAGACAATTTAATTATTCTTTTTTAAATTAAAGGCCCTTAAATGTTTAGGAGGTGAATAGAGTGCCTTCCAGGCTATCTGGATTAACCAAGAGTTACTCGGATTATTAACTATCTTTTCCGAGTGAAATTAATGGTAAATCACGATCTTCAGCAAATGACTTGCAACATTAATTGCACGAGGGAAAAATACATCTGCAATCCAGAATAACAAGTGGGTTGTTGTTATATGGCCCACAATTTCAATCGATCAAGTTAATCCTATATAAATATTTCAACATCGCTATTCTTCCTTGTAGAAAAGTAAAGTTTACATGAATACAATAATATCATCACCACTTTCCACGCAGTGTCATGACCATGATGACCACAGTGTACTACATGACATTATAATGGGCACGATTGACCAATAGAATTACATATTTTCTGAAATTGGCCAATCAGCTTAATACACATACTGACTACACTCCATCTCTACACACATTTGGGCAATATTAGAGTATCCATGGCAACAACTCATTGTTATGTGTCTGTATATAGATATATATGTGTTGCATCTCGGTACCTGTCTGGCATTGGTCTGTTGGCATGGTTACAGTAGCAGATTTATAAGGAAATGCAGCGACTGGTTGACCAAGGAGACAGTTGTATGGTTAACTGCATGATTGCATTCAAGAATGAGCTCTGTGCTCGTTCATTGCAACAATACAGTTTTGACCTCAGTTTAGCCTTTTTCCTGTTGGTGACAATCAGAGATGCTACGCAGGGAGTTTTGTTACGAAAACATCTTGTGGCATTATGTCATTTCTAATGTTATGTCTGCGTCCAGCTTGGACATTACATCATCTTGTCACTTTTATGTTCGCACTCCCCTCTGACTTGAGGATGAACTATAAATAGTTGCACATCATTGCCATGCTTCGACGACTTTGAAATACTAACTAGTCCTATGATTAATGAAGTGTGTAATTAATGCGTGCTGACATGGTTGATGTGTTAGAAAAACAATAATGTTGACTATAGCTTATTGTTAAAACTTTAAGATATATCCATGATATTTCTGTTAAGACTATCGTCGCAAATGGGTGAAAGATTCCCGCAGCGACGTTAAACTCTATATTCACTCACTCACTCTGTTAAGACTAAGAGGAACATAACTTTACACTCATGATGGATCAGTTAATGATAATATAGATATTTACACAACAGGAATTTACCATATGTATAATGCTCTAGGTGTAGGCCTATTTGTTATCATACAGAGCTAATTATTAATTAACATTAATCAATAATTTATTATCAGAAACTAGTATTGGCCTAAAATGCCCAATGCAGAAATTATTAGAACTAACCGGAAACTGAGCCTTTTTTTTAAATACATTATTACTATTGTTATTGTTATCATCATTTATGTTTTCTTCCAAGTAGTTAAATTTATTTTTCATTGATCTGTTATGACAACAATAGCAAACAAAATACTTGTATGAATCATATATCTTGGCCAAATGTTCCCATTCATTACTTTTAAGCACACAGTTCTGTGCAAATCCTCACGTTTCGACAGAAAGTAATGTCCGTGTAGTGCATTATTCTGGATGCATGTATACCTAAGTATACAGCATTTATTACATCGTGTGAATATAGATCTCCATGTGGCGCCAACACTTGCTCTGGTTGCCACAACAATACCAAACATGGTTCAGTTAATCCAGGTATGTCTGGCTTCTGCCACTCAACTTCTTTCATCGTTCACGCATCTTGGCTTAGGACTGATCAAGAACGAAGCGGACATCGACACCCAAGCATTTCATGAATAAGTTCCGTATTTTAATTAAAGATTCCTTGCTCCCGCTCCCAGTCCACACAGTCAAATGGCAAGTCGCGATTGGACACTTCTTATTGATAATTACTAGGCACATTATCAGGTCAATTAGAGTTGCTGATCAGTGGTAGCCGGGTCCATTTATCAGCGTCTAGTTAAGTGTGCTGTAGTACATTAATCATAGACTGTCGAGTCATGCGATAGTCAGCTGCAGTTGACTGTGCACTGCAGGAGTAAATATGTACCGCAGTCAATTGTATGATTTAACACCAGCAGCCCACTGTTTCCCGTTTTGAGAATAGAAGGTTGTTTTTTTATCCATGTAGGACGACTGCTTGACAGATGCTAGAAAAGTAACCGGCTCTCGAAAGCTAATTTATTTTTATTTTTCAATACCAAATTTGGAATACTGCTATCATATATAGCCAATGATAAATTAGCCTAGTAGATTTCTAGGAAACAAATGATCTGTGGCTCATTTAATATTTTTCATGCCAATCAGGAGAGAATATATTACAAATGAGTTGTTTTCATTCTGAGAGTGTAGTTATATAGTTTATAAATGGCAATGTTGCTCTGAAGTTTTAATCGTGTATATATAGCCCAGCTGACGTGAGTACTGATGACACATGTCTATAGACATTTCGCATATTGCATCATTTCTAAGATTAGATTGTACTTATGATACTTACAGAAATAGCCTTCTGTGACACACATTTAACCCAGAGGTTAAGAAACAGGAAATGGTTAAAACAGTATGATCATGTTTAAAATATATTATTATTATAATTAGTAGGGAATATTAATATAAGAGTACATTTAAAAGTTGTATTTCATTTTAAAGGCGATGTTATCCTTGTGTTTGTGTGTTTGAACCCACACATCTGTAGCTGTTATTATTATGAAGGAAATGACACAGGTTTAAGCTGGCTGGTCCTAGTCTATTGTTAGCCAATGTTGTTAAGTTGTGCAGCCATGTTACATGGAGTTATATACAAGTCCAGACATAACATACTGTGCATTGACTGTATACAAGGTGTGTTGTAGATTAGCATGTTGAGTCTATTGCACAATGACCTCTTGCATTCACTGACTAAGGCAATAAGGCACTTTTTTTAATACTATCAATACAAGGTTTTTAATATTCATGTTTTAGTAGGTTGTGAATTTAGCTTTCTTGGATTTATAATGACCGCCTCAGAACAAGCTTTCTTGGATTTATAATGACCGCCTCAGAACAGTCTTATTGTATCAATGTATTAATGTGTATGAGTATGCATTCAATATTGGTTCTTTACAGCTTCTACTTTATCTGCTACTGTTACTGTATTTACTATAAAGTTAGCTCAAGTGTGTGAATAACAGGACTTGAAAGCATTCAATCATAGATGGTTGACCGTTTTACTGACCTAAAGAATGTTTACCTGAAACTACTTCCATTCAAACAGTTTATTATTACTAACGTGCACTTGTGTGAAGAAATGTATTGATCAGCACATTAAAATTGAGTCTTTTTTTGCCAGTGACTGGCCATCTTTCAGATGTCACCCCTCTGCATAAATATAATACTGACTCAAAATATGTTCTGATAGTTACTGGGGGGTATCTTTAAAAAAAAAAAATTGATTGTGCAAACACACACACAAAAAAAGAATAATAATTTTGGGTAGGTCATACAAAATAAGTTATTGATTTATTTTTTTCATTCCATAAAGTATTTATCAGGATAATCTACAAATAGAGGTGTCAATTCACTTCATGCCCAGCTCCAGGATAATCTACAAATAGAGGTGTCAATTCACTTCATGCCAAGCTGTAACATGTATAACACTGGTGGCAAGTTTAATGTGGAGGAATATGGGTTTAAAGTACACTATCAGAAATTGAGCCTCTTGAGGTGCTCTAATATTTGAATATGTTTTTATGTTTGAACAACCTTGGAGGTGTTGACAAAATAACATTTGATTTTGTAAAAGAATATTGAACGTCATCTACGACTATGACGTGAGATAAATACATGTTGAAAATATACTGGTATGTTCAATTTATTTCCTTATTTTCACAACCCAAACTACTTCCTTTGGTTTTAAACACTTGATAGTTGGAATTTATTCAGAAATCTATTTCCTTTATGCATATTAATCGTCATTTCATTTCATTGAAATTGAAAATGTCAGTTATTTATCAATCACCTAAGGGTGAAATCACCCAAATTATGCATATTTTCCTGTTGTGTGTGTATGTGTTTGTGTTGAGGTAGACCATTTGCACATTGGACTACAATACCGAAAGTTCTTAGTTTGAATTGCATCCAGGAGCATATGTCTGTACCTTCTTTTCAGTGAACTGTTCGCATGTTAAATTGTGTCTATAGAAAAGTCTTATAAGACCTCAGCTCATTCAGTGATCAAACATATTTTGAACAATAGTGGTGCAATATTACCATCAATTATCACAACTGAACCAAGCTACTGAATGTTTCTTCAGATATGATTACTGAGCTGAGAGATCTATGAAGAATAGGGCTAACAAATATCCTTTCCAATATTCCAATTTTTACTGTTCCTGGAACGCTATTAAAATTTAAATGCAGTTGTTGCAAAGCCTTTCAACCTTGTGGGATATCTTCAACCCCTAGTGAGACCAAATTACATATACAATTGAGATGGTTTATTAAATTTGTTTATCCTTATGGCCTACTGGTGTACCTGATATTTTCCAGTGAAAACTTTACCCATGCAGTGACAATTGTTATGCTTTATACATAAGTAAAGTATTTTAGGTTTATCGGCATCATGCCATATCTGAATCAGTCGTGGCTCATGAGTTTTACCTCTTTCACTAACACATAACTTCCGCAAGATCTCTTCTTTTCATTCTTTCTTGACACAGCCTGAAAACTGAAGAAATGTTTTTATCCATTTACCAACACTTTAAAATTGATAAACTATCATTACTGACAGATGTATATAGCAAATACCTAAAACTCATTAGTTTATCTCACCTGAGTGATACAGCCTGATAGTAGTTACTTACAGCCAGATAGCAGTGTATAAAACTCCACAGCAATTTCACTGCCAGACTTGAGGACTGATTAAGTCTGAGAAGTTACCTGTCCTCACATATGTTGGCCAGTAAATGATTATATAAATCTTTTTTTAAAAAAATTAAAAAAACACAGCACGACATGCGGGCGTGCAAGGCAACAACTTTACCAGTCCTCGCTGAAAATTAACCTGTCGCGGGCGTGCGGACGAGCTTTATTTCGAACACTGCAGATAGTAGTTACTTACAGCCAGACAGTAGTTACTTACAGCCAGATAGTAGTTACTTACAGCCAGATAGTAGTTACTTCACCTTAGGAGATGTCTGCAGAGTAGGAAATGTTCAGACAAAAACGGCAAATAATTTACGATTGCAATAAATAAATATTACTCGAAACCAATTCCATTTTCATGGCACGTTAATAAAAGGAGGTCTCTTCTCTGCGAGTTTGCGTAGATCTGCAAGCGTATGGCGGAGGATATGTTTATCTGGCAGTAGGGATGCGCACTGCCGTAGGCCCACTGGGCATGTGCGGTGGACACCAAGTAGCAGCTTCTCCCAGGAGGTAAGGATGATCAGCCATGAATGTTCCTATTGATTTTCCAGCTCTCGACAGCTCCCAACTTCACTCTCCAAGACCTCAACTCTCAAGACCGTGTTGTAAACTTGCCAGTCAGCAGCTACGCTATTTGTCCCACGTCTGAAGATAGTGGAAACTTCCTGTAGATGCAGTCCGTGGTTTTTCTTGCCCGACTTGAAAATTGCAGGCTCCTAGTTCCTTGAATCATAATTATGGCAAATTACAATTAATGTTGTTTTCTGCAATACAGTTTGCAGTCATTCGTTTGGAAGTTGGAGAGGGTTAAATAAGCAGGTTTTGTGCTTTGGGGAAAACACTGCAGTCGTAGTACAGAATGCTGACCTAGTGGTTTTGGTTTCCCTCTGCAAACGTGTTATATACATGCGTATTAATTTGTATTGTTGTATATGTAGTTGGTTTGTGTAGCAGAGCTCACTTGTTATGCAGGAAAGGACTGTTTTGTCATGGGTTTATTTGATATTGATTCATGTTTCAAGCGTTTAGTTTTTCTACTGCACATGGTTTAGGGTCTACTTTGGGCAAGAGTTATTCTAGCTCGTCCATTTAATAATGATAGTATACTTTTAGGACCTTTGTGCATTTGTTTTATGGAAATGTTATGGAAATTGTAGATTATTTGCATGATTATGGATGGTGAATTAATTGAAAGTCCAACTGAACGCTCATAGGATATATTCTGACACTGCGGCATTGCTTGATTCAATGTCATTTGATATTTGTGAAAGAAAATGTTTAAAACAACTTTTGTACTACGGTATTAAAGATACAATCTCACTAAATCTTTGGAATACGAACAAGGCCAAATGTTGTATATCACTTCATGTGTTTGTATAGTCGTGATTGCTTCAAGTGAATAGTTTCTTTGCTGTGTAGTGATAGCCAGATAAACGTTATTTCATGTCAATGTACAATGCAACATCGAGATCACTAGGGCAGTTGTAATGTCGTGTGCGCTTTTGCTAGTGTGTGTATGTGGGCTGTTGTATTGTAGGTAGTTGAACCATATCATGTTGAATGAGGAAATATAATATATTATTAACCTAATTTTGTGTAGTTCATGCTGAGGTTACCAGGCCCCAAGATTACAAAACTGTTTGAGTTTGATTTCATGCTTACGCTCAATTTTTATGTGCAAATTTCTGAACACAACTTTGACATTAAATGCATTATCTGACCTCATCTTATTGACAATTTTCAAATCAAATCGGAACAAATATTTCCACAGTGATTGTTAAAACTTTCCCGAATCTCACAATACAAGTTATAATGTAAAGGTTGCTTATTCTGCAAGTGAAACATGTATGATGTACATTAGTTGAGTGCAGTAACAGAGGTGAAGTATGCCCTTTTCACAGGCTATTTAAGAAAAATTAATCTTGAAAAGGCGTTGACATAAACTTTCATTGGTGTCAAATCTCTATCAGAGTCACAAGAGCAGCACACATTTTCTCAATAATTTGTAGTAGGTTATTGATTTTCTCTGCAAATGAGGCTTACACTAAAAATAGAATAGACTGAACATAATTTTATGGGATTTATTTTTTCTCTACACAAAGATTTTGTCTCCAAAATAACTTTTATAGTATTTGATTTTCTTTAGCAAATCGGATGGAAATTGCTTTCCTGCAAAAACATCTTTGAACTAACAAGTATTGGCAGTGTTATGTTCTTGCTTAAATGTTGTAAGATCTTGGCCCTGTCTACCTTGATCTCAATGTGTACAGATGTAAGATCTCAGCCCAGTCTACCTTGATCTCAATGTGTACATATGCAAGATCTCAGCCCAGTCTACCTTGATCTCAATGTGTACAGATGTAAGATCTCAGCCCAGTCTACCTTGATCTCGATGTGTACAGATGTAAGATCTCGGCCCAGTCTACCTTGATCTTGATGTGTTCAGATGTAAGATCTCGGCCCAGTCTACCTTGATCTCAATGTGTACAGATGTAAGATCTCAGCCCTGTCTACCTTGATCTCAATGTGTACAGATGTAAGATCTCGGCCCAGTCTTCCTTGATCTCAATGTGTACAGATGTAAGATCTCGGCCCAGTCTACCTTGATCTCAATGTGTACATATGTAAGATCTCAGCCCTGTCTACCTTGATCTCAATGTGTACAGATGTAAGATCTCGGCCCCGTCTACCTTGATCTCAATGTGTACAGATGTAAGATCTCGGCCCGGTCTTCATCCACATTGTTCACTTTGCCTTGTATGTTGGGACACAGAGAGGATTCCCCTTGACATCCTGTGCTGTCATAAGTCTTTTGGTGTGAGTAATGCAAACATTCATCAGCTTTTATCACCAGACACAATGGTCTGATAAATCATAACCCAGTATTGAGAGTCTGTAACAAGTCGGGGCCGAGACACCAAGCTCTCCGTCATGTGACATTTAAAGCCGAGTGGAGTCTCGACCCTCATCAGATCTTTAGTGTTATCAGGATAATTATAGAGCGCGTATTGATCACTGGTTATTGTTTACATTACAGGCCAGTTGCGACGTTCTTTCTCTGTGAAGATAATACATTATTAGTGTTAGCTAATCAGTGTATATCCCAATCTTATGTGTTATGTGTAATCATATATTTCACAAAATTACTGTAACTGTAGGGATAGCCAATCTGTATTCATGTAGATTATATCAGAATATTACTTTTACTGGTATTGGGGTCACCATTCTGTAGTATATCACATTGTTTTTTAAATGTTTCTGTCATGAAATTTGTGGAACATAAATGCTATATTTTCAAATTAGTCTGTCGTTTTACATTGAAGTAAATAGGAGAAATTATACTGCGACAGGCAGAATTATATTGACAGCTATTGTACCTTTACTTTTGTAAGTGGTCATTCAGTTCTAATAAGAATGTACATGCAGATGTAACAGAATTGTAACCGTAATGAATTGTGTTTCTATTTCTGCCCTCTATTTGTTTGGATTATTGCCGCAATATTCAAAATTGTTATTTGCTGCACTCTTGTTTATCACTTTTGTTTATATCCAATGTTTAGTATATGGTTGATCATTCCTTTAACTCTCTCCATGCTGGAAGCAGCAGAAGATGATCTAAAGAGCACTTGTCAGTGTCTAATCCAGCAGGGAGAGGGTCAAGAATGTTGGTCATCCCAAATTAACAATAAACTAGTTTTTGCTATAATTGGATTTGTTGCGAGTACCAAAAAAAAAAGTTTAATATTTAATATTACTCTTATGTATGTATATTTCATTTTCAAGTACTGTCAAAGAGATGGGCTATTGTCTATTGGTAGCTATTGATAATCATTGTGAATTGATTTTTCTTTCTTGTTGTTGCTATTGAAAGTGTTATTGGAACAAGTGATATTTGTAACAACTCATTAGGGAAGTATTAGCTGGTATGGTTTCCATGGTTACTGTTTTAAACCGCTAGGGGAGTAGGAATAGATATATTGCATGCATAATCAGCACATTTGTAATTAAAGTTACAAGTATGTACGAAAGAAGCAAATCTGCCTAATCTTTGAATTTGGTTTTGTCTTAATGGGTATGATATTTCCAATGGAGTAATGAGGCATGGACAGTTTCTGCAGATTCGTGCTGATTATTCTGTGCATGGGTCAAATTTATTTGCCCTGGACATGTCTTGGAGCCGCTAGACTTATTTTCTGCTGAAATTACAATTGTCTGTTGCCATGCCTGGGTAACATATCTTGCCTTTTTCCTTTTATTGAGACGAGTAATTTAGTAGATCAGCAAATAGATCACAGCTGAAACTGACATTAGTCCTCTATTTGGAAGCAAAATGCCAAATTCGGAACATAATCTGACCACAAGAGGAAATTTTGAATTGTCTTTTAGCTTCAGTTATGGTGCAGACACGGGACCGTCACGAGTTGCATGTCAGTGTTGCCTAGTAAGACCTGAGCCAGCTACGTGATCAATACCGATGATGTCACTGCAAGTCACACAATCATCAGGATAAGTCTCCTATCTGCATGTCTATCACCTTAAGAAGGATGTAGATACTGTGTTCACGGTCAAAAGGACATATTCAATACAACAGATGCGAGAAAGATTTAAGTGTTCACAGCCAAAAGGACATATTTCATATGATAATTGCATATATCTTGGGCAACTGCATTGCCTTATAGTTTGTGCCCTTACTATTTGAATGTGTAAGCCCATTTACACACGTGCAATATATGGACCAACCACTGTAATGCATTGCTTGGTTGCGTCTATGATGTATGATCCACTATATTTAGAATGCCCAAACCCTCCACTATGCATCATACATATTATCCCACTTGTTCTCTGGTAATATCAGGTGTAAACATGATTAATGTCACCTACCAAATAGCCCACCCATACACAAGTGGCCGTAGCAATGTGAGAGTCGGATATCCATGATCCAGCAGGGATCATTTTGATGACAACATGAGCTAGGGCCCTGTTCAGTATGGGAGTTGGGATGTTTAGGTTGGTGTTTAATCACATTTGTCAATTTACCTTGGTTAGACTATCATCTCACACTTGAACTTGGTGGTGTGTCGTTTCCCCCCCCACACACACACACACACACATTTTGCATGTTTGTTTCTGTTTTTGCTCTCTCTCTCTCTCTCTCTCTTTCTCTCTCTCTCTCTCTCTCTTTCTCTCTCTCTCTCTCTCTCTCTCTCTCT
>JAUTBV010051328.1:0-20336 GCA_032361325.1 Lepetodrilus fucensis
CACAGGTGAAAAAACAGCCTTTAAAAGGGTATAAACTCTATCTCACGTACTTTTTGATTTCACTGCCTATACTCTTTGGTTTTCTTATCCCTTTGGTGTGGATTGGTGTTTATTCGTATGCGTATGCAACACAGTTAGTAGATGAAAAGTTTTTCACGGTGCTTACAAACACTTTCACCGCTTCGGGCATCACGGCTTTTGTTATCATGATACTGGCGCTGTTTGTGGGTTATACAAGCCGTATTTATCCTACGGTGGTAAACAGATATATCAGTAAGTTTCTCTCGCTTGGGTTTACGATGCCAGGGGCGGTTATCGCTATCGGTATCATCATGTTGTTCACTGATATCGACAAATGGTTGATAGAGAACTATATCACCAAATCTATGTTCTTAAGTGGGTCGCTCTTTACCCTTTTATTTGCCTATATCGTACGGTTTTTTGCCATAGGGGTTAGCACAGTGGATGCCTCTTTTGAACGCATAAGCATGGACTTAAACAAAGCATCAAGGTCGCTTGGCTATAACTACTTTAAAACCTTGTTAAAGGTGGAACTTCCTTTGATGAAAAGTTCACTTCTTTTTGGCTTTGCTTTGGTCTTTATCGCGATTGTTAAAGAGTTACCCGTCACCTTGGTTTTACGCCCTTTCAACTACGAAACCTTGGCGACTAAAGCCTACACACTAGCCAATGCACAGATGATCCATGAAACTGCACTATATGCCTTGTGTATGATAGTGCTTTCACTGATTCCCTTAACTATTATATTATTGAAGAGGCATGTATGATTTTAGAATTAAAAGCGTTAAACAAGAAGTTTGATAAAGCGGTATTAAAAGAGATAAACTTAGAGGTTGCACAAGGTGAAATCGTCTCGATACTAGGCAAGAGTGGAAGTGGAAAAACCACGCTACTGAACATCATCGCAGGGTTTGAAAAAGCAGATAGTGGCTCTTTGCACATCAACGGACAAGTCATCTTTGATAAAAAGACAAACATAGAACCTCAAAATCGAAACATCGGTTTTGTCTTTCAAAACTATGCACTTTTCCCCCACCTCAATGTCAAAGCCAATCTTCTCTTTGGTGTGAAAAAGGGCAAAAATAAAACATTAGTAGCTGAGTTGTTAGAGATGGTTGATTTAGTAGGGTATGAAAAAAAGTATCCTCATGAGCTCAGTGGTGGAGAACAACAGCGTATCAGTATCGCTAGAGTACTGGCAACAAATCCCGATATCATACTGCTTGATGAGCCTTTTTCTAGCGTAGATACACTGTTAAAAGCCCAGATAGAAAAAGAGTTATTGACCCTTATCAAAAAGAGTGGAAAAACGGCTATATTTGTCACGCATGACCCCAAAGAAGCGATGGCGATAAGTGATAAAATAGCCTTCATAGAAGAGGGTGAAATCATCCAGTACGACTCACCTCAAAACATCTACTACCACCCAAAATCAAAAACTGTTGCCTCCTTTTTTGGCATAGCAAATTTTATCGGTGAGACGTGTTATAGGCTAGATCAAATCACCTTAAACTCCCACGAGGGGATGTATAAAGCTAACGTAGATTATGCTATCTTTAGAGGTGAGTATCATGAACTGCACCTTGATGTGCACGTTGATGGAAAAGAGTACCCTTTTGTTGTTTTTGATTATGATGATTTTCATACAAAAGAGGCATTTTATATATCTTTAAAAGAGGAATAACATAATGACTAAACTCATGATAACTATGCTATTGCTATCATATCTAAACCTATCGGCAAACTTTCTAGCAGAAGGCTCAACAGCCTACCAAGAAGGCAACGCTACCAAAGCCAGTGAACTCTTCGCAAAAGCATGTAAAAAAAGAGACATGGATGGCTGTGTCAGGTTAGGCATACTCTATTTTACAGGTGATGGTGTAGAAAATAATCCTAAAAAAGCAAAAAAACTATTTATAAAAGCCTGTAAAAATATGTATCCCCAGGGCTGTTATCAGCTAGGGACACTCTATAAGCGTGGTGCAGATGGTATAGAGAGAAACTTTAAAAAATCAAGATTTTATTATGCGCATGGGTGCAGGTTGAGATTTGAGAAAAGTTGTGTGCAGTATAACTTGATAAGGGGAAAACGAGAGATTGTCGGTAAAGGCAGTAGCAACGATAACAACTTTAGTTATACCTATACCACTGAGATATATGGGGGATGAAAAAACGATGATTAAAACACTTAAAGACCTCTATGGCACTTGGATTCTTTTCTTTCACTATGTCAAATGGCCTATCTTTTTTGGTCTTCCTATACTTTACTTGGAGATGGGTTATGCGCGTGACCTTTTTATGGACGTACTTTGGGTTTATGCTGCTTTTTTGATTGCGCAGGAATTTTACCGTAGGTTTATATCTAAAACTTATTGTAATAGCGATAGTTGTAAATAATATTTTTATTTAAGTTTTCTTAGATATAATCTCTATTCTAAATCAATAAGGGTTATTATGAAGATAAAGTTATTTATATTATGTCTATTGTCAAGTGAGCTATTTGCATTTATAACAGCTGCAGACATAATGGATAGAATGACCCTAAAAAACGCAAAAAATATGATGCTCATGCCGTTACATCCAGAGAAAAAGATACAGCAAGGCATACGTCTTATGGAAGAGAGTGCACGAGTATTTGAGTACGAAATCACAGCATTAAGTAAAAAGTCTGCAAGAAGTATTCCTTGCAAACATACACAAAATCTAAGGTAAAATTTCACTTAAGATAAAGTCAGCAACTGCCTCTTGTGTGGTTGGTACCATATGAAAATGTACGCTATCATCTTGATACACAAAATCTATCCCACTATCCATAATATTGACTAAAGGAATACTCTCTGTGCTAGAGAGAGTATTGTATGCATCTCGAAGGATTTGATTGTACTCGATAGTATCGCTGAGGTAAGCACTCTTTTGCGTTTGGTTATAGTCTTCTGGTGGTATAGGATCTCGGGGATTTGGCATGGTAAGCATAAAGTGTGTAGTAGGTTTTTCATCTTTTATCTTTTGGATAGCTTCTTGTAGTTGCGTTTTGATATTTGCTCCGGTAAAGAGATCATTGATACCCAAAGAGATATTAATGATGGTTGTATCTCCCTGATTTGGGATGAGGTTGACAACATCCATCCATGTAGGACGAGTGCTTGTATTTGTGTCATTGAACTGTTTGGCTTCATGACTTGCTCTTGCTTGCAGCATGGAGTGAACACCGTGATTATCCAGTGCGCTTTTGACTTTAGTAAAAAGATGTCCACCATCATAAGGTGCCCCTTTTGCTCTTGTGCTATCTCCCACGCAGATATAGGTAGCGTTGCCACTTTGGATGATGCTTTTTATGATGCCAAAAGGCCCACTAGGCTTGGTGACATGTATCATGATAGTTTGTCTATCACTTGCCCCAAGATTGTCTGTGACGATTAAAGAGAGAGGATAGTCACCTTCTTGTGATATGGTGACATTGACATCCGAGGTCATGGCTAAAGTGCTATTGGTTTCAGTTAACCATAGAAATTGTGTGATATTTCCATCGCTATCTGTACTAGTATTTCCAAAAAGTGTAAATTGCTCATGTATGCGTACAGGATTTTTACTAGTGGATATTTTTGCTTGAGGTGCTTGATTTGGTTCTTTTTCGACTATTATCATGATGGACTTTTTGTCTGTGGCACCATCATCGTCTGTTACTGTTAAGCTTAGGATATAGTTTCCAACTTTTTCGGGTGCTCTCCATGTTGTTTGTGCGCTTGTACTTAAAAGTCCGTTTTGGTCACTCCAGCGGTACTTGATGATATTTCCATCGCTGTCGCTACTAGATGTACCATCCAATGTCACAAGGGTGGAGACGATAATCGTTGTGTCACTGACAATGAGTTTGGCAGTAGGTATTTTATTTGGTGTGGTTTGTGATCCGCAGCCTATCAACATCAATAGTAAAAAAAAAGGGGATAATAGCTGTATCATGATAAAACTTTCTATATATTTTTGTTACAATAAGTGACATTATAACTAAAAAATGTGTATAAAATGTGTGCGCAGAGAAAAAAAGGAAAAAAATGGCAGCAGTAGTATTTGAATCTATCATCAAAACAAACCCCGTTGGACGTTGGTATCTTGAGATACGCGATAGTGAAGAGGAACGTACAGAAGTCTGTTTGGACTTAGACGAGTATGCGCAAAAGATAGAGGATATGGGTGCCATCTATGGGGGAGATATCGAAGTAGTATGGGCTGCGGAAGAGAATGTTACCCAAGTGCAAATCAATGATGTACGTCATGCGATGATGGTGTATGAGCAAAAGTTAGCAGATGAAGAGGAGCGTCGTGCTTCACAACAGCAAGATGATGGTGGATTTGACCCCAACGGTTAAACCCAATCTTAAAGCCTTTTTTTGTACACTCACGCTAAATTATCATGATAAGGAAATAGATGTCCAAGGTACAAATATGGCACAATCCACGATGTAGTAAATCCCGTAATGCAGTGGCGTTGTTAGAAGAAGAAGGTGTAGATGCTGAGGTGGTTAAATACCTCGAAACACCACACACAAATGAAGAGATAAAATCTCTTTTAAAGATGTTAAATATCTCTGCGCGTGAGCTGATGCGAACTAAAGAAGAAATCTACATAGAGTTGGGTTTAAGTGCCGTAGAAAACGAGGAAAAACTCATCATTGCCATGGTAGAGAACCCTCGTCTCATCGAGCGTCCTATCGTCATCAAAGATGGAAAAGCCACCATCGGTCGTCCCATCGAAAATATCATAGAACTCATCAAAGGATAAAGCATGTTAAAAGCAGTAAATATCACCCAAAGATACGGAAAACGCGTCCTTTTTGACAAGATATCTCTCACACTTGATAAGGGGAAAAGATATGGTCTCATCGGGGCCAATGGTGCTGGAAAAAGTACATTTATCAAAATCCTTGCAGGGGAACTTGACTCAACGGGTGGAGAAGTGCAACTTAGAAATGGTCTGAGCATGGGTGTGCTAGGGCAAAACCAGTATGCTTATGAAGATTTTTCACTAAAAGATGCTGTTTTGTATGCCAACAAACGCTTGTATGCTGCACAAAAAGAGAAAGAAAAACTCTACATGGAAGGTGACTTTGAAGACGATAAAGTCAATGACCGTTTAGGTGAACTTGAAATCATCTGTGCCGAAGAAGACCCAACCTACGAATCAGACGTCCATATAGAAAAACTTCTGGAAGCCTTGGGTTTCCCAGCTGCCCAACACGATGACTTGATGTCTTCACTTACAGGTGGTGACAAGTTCAAAGTCTTACTCGCCCAAGTGCTTTTCCCAAAACCTGACGTGTTACTCTTAGATGAGCCTACCAACAACTTGGATATCGAAACTATCGCATGGTTAGAACATACGATGCAACGTCATGAAGGAACGATGATTGTTATCTCTCATGATAGACACTTTTTGAACAATGTTGTCACACATATACTAGATCTTGACTTTGCCAATATCCGTGAATTTGTCGGGACGTATGATGACTGGTACATCGCCGCGACAGTGATCCAAAAACAGCAAGATGCTGATAGAAGTAAAAAGATGAAAGAGAAAGAAGAGCTTGAAGCTTTTGTGCGTCGTTTCTCTGCCAATGCCTCTAAAGCCAAACAAGCCACATCGCGACAAAAGCAGCTTGATAAACTTGATTTAGGTGAGATAAAGACCTCTAGTCGAAGAGATCCAAGCATCATCTTCAAGCCTTGTCGCGACATCGGTGCTGAAGTGCTAGAAGTAAGTGGCGTATCAAAAAACTATGATGGGGAAGATGTTCTCAAAGACCTTACTTTCAAGATAGAAAAAGATGACAAGATAGCGTTGATTGGCCCCAATGGCGCAGGAAAAACGACACTTTTGGAAATCATCACTGAAAACACAGCGCCTGATAGTGGCTCCATAAAGTGGGGACAGACGATTCATAAGACTTACTTTCCACAAAATACGACGGATGTTATCAAGGGTGACATGAAGCTTTACGACTGGCTTCAAGG
Organism: Lepetodrilus fucensis; assembly: GCA_032361325.1. Taxonomy (NCBI): domain Eukaryota; kingdom Metazoa; phylum Mollusca; class Gastropoda; order Lepetellida; family Lepetodrilidae; genus Lepetodrilus; species Lepetodrilus fucensis. The sequence goes on from JAUTBV010051328.1 coordinate 6,031, forward strand.
GCACGATGCCAAATGGCATATCGATGAGATTCGTAAGTGTTTAGGGCGCATGCTCTTTTCAGGAGAGGCTCAAGAGAAGTCTGTTGAGAGTATCTCTGGGGGAGAAAAACATCGGATGATGCTCTCCAAGATGATGATGGACGATGCAAACTTTTTGATTTTTGATGAGCCAGACAATCACTTAGACTTAGAGGCGATTATCGCACTGGGTGAAGCTTTGTATAACTATCAGGGCAATGTTATCTGTGTCTCTCATGATAGAGAGCTTATCGATGCTTTTGCAAATAGAATCATCGAGTTTAAAGCGGATGGTTCTGTGGTAGATTTCAAAGGAAGTTACGAAGAATACAACGAACAAAAATAAGAGGGACAAACCCTCTCAAGGTGAGGTATGATTGTGATAAGAAGAGTACTATTTTTTTGTGTGTTTTTAACCTCTATGGTGCAGGCAAAATATACAGTTTTTTATAGAGGTTTTAGTATCGCTGAGATAGACGATATGAATTCAATACATCAAGAGTATTTGCGTCTTAAGGTGACAAGTAGTGTGTATAGGTTGATTTCGACGCAGCCTTATGTTTGTTACTACTTTGGATCAAAACCAGCATTTGCTGAGACAAAGTTCCATATGGATTATCAGCGCTACTTGGCTGTTTTTAAGATTATTTTGGAGCAGAGGCCTAATCATCAAGAGCTTTTGGTTTGTGGTGAAAATGATGTGGTGATTCAGTGTCCTAGCCGTGATGTTTGTACTTACGTGTATGATGAAGCTGGTAAACCTTTCTCAAAAGGGACAATTGTATTTGATGAAAATGATGAGATCTATTCTATAGAAGATAGTCACAATCATGCCAAAGTTGTTAGAGCGATAGATGAATAGCAATGATATGATCTTATGTACTATGTTTATATCCTAAAGTGTGCGGATGAGACCTATTATACAGGTATTACCAAAGATGTACAAAGACGCTTAGAGGAGCACAATAGCTCAGCTAAAGGGGCAAAATATACCAAGGCTAGGCGCCCTGTGAAACTTATCTACGAGGAGTCTTGTGAAGATAGAAGCAAAGCTTCCAAAAGAGAATATATGATAAAGAGGTTAAAGCGAATAGATAAAGAAGTATTGATAAAGGGTGTGCGGCTATCATGATAGCCGCATGGTTGAGTATCTAAATCATACCACCAGCTTGTACGCCCCACGTTGTTCTCCAACGTGTCTTGACAAAGCTGATACCTGCGATGGCTATCAAGACAACAGCAGCAAATATCAAGAATCCTGCGCTATATCCATCAAAAGCACCTTTACTCCAACCCAGTGTTTGGATGAGAGCTGTCCCACCTAATCCACCTGCTGCCCCAATGATACCTGTCATAACCCCGATATCTTTACCAAAACGTTGTGGAACGAGCTGAAATACAGCCCCATTTGCCATACCAAGATTTGCCATGATGAGAAAAAGTACAAAGATTGCGATGAAAAATGGTAGGGTGACTAGTGCATTGAGAATGGCTAAAACAACAACAATCCCATAAAAGATATAGAGTGATTTTACCCCTCCTATCTTATCAGCGATACTTCCCCCAACAGGTCTTAAGATAGCTCCTGCAAAGATACAAAGTGCCCCAAAATACCCAGCGATGACTTTGACATTGCTCTCATCAAGTATATCTAAGCCAAAGGCAGACATATCGGCTTGGTAAGTGTTCATGAGATAGACTTTCATATACCCAGCAAATCCTACAAAACCACCAAAACTAACAGCATAAAAGAGGTTAAACCACCATGTGTCTTTGTCTTTTAAGAGTTTGAGATAATCTTTGATTTTTTTAGGTCTTGGCGTATAGACCGATGCTGGGGCATCTTTTGCCATAAAGATATAGGTGATAAAAACGATGGTTGAGAGTACACCACCCACTAAAAATACGGCTTGCCAACCCCAGTGTTCTGCAATCTTTGGTGCAAAGATGAAGTCCACAACGACACCGATATTTCCTGCACCAGCAATGCCTAAGACGATACCTTGTAATTTCGGTGGGTACCATTGTCCAGCTTGTGGGAGAGCCACGGCAAATGATGCGCCTGCAAAACCAAGGGCAAGGGCTACGATGAGAAGTTGGTCATAGGTGATTGAGTCCCCTTGAAAGTAGGCAAAAAAGAGTGCAAAGATGACGATGAGCTGTGAGATGAGGGCAGTTTTCTTTGCACCTATCTTATCAACACTAAATCCTAGCACGATACGCAAAAGTGCGCCTGAAAGGATAGGAAGTGAGAGAAGGGTTGCTTTTTGTGCTGGGCTCATGATGAAACCTGTGAGTGCTAAAGACTCTGCAATCTCTGTTGAGAGGGGTCCTAACATCGTCCAAACCATAAAAGAGAAATCAAAATACAAAAATGCTGCCATCAAAGTAGGCCAATGCCCCTGTCCTTTGAGTGCTTTAAATCCACCTGCCATATAAACTCCTAGTTTTATTTGCTGTTCTTGACTTCATAGACTTATAGACTAAGGCTTCGCCGTAAAATGGCTGTAGAGTCGTTTATAATTCTATGGAGTCAAGAACAGACAGTTATTTTAAGAATTATACAGCAAGGATTTTATTTTTTGTTCAGTCAGTTGATTAAAAAATGAACAGTTATTATCATGATAGTCAAATCATATTTGAAAATGTTATACTATTGCAGAAGGATGAAGATAGATGAAATGTTGCTTGTTGCTCTTTGTATTTGTTGTGGTTGGGATGGCACGAGATATCACACCTGCTTTTGTCATGCAAACGGGTGGATTTGTCAATGATTTTGTGATTGATGGCGATAAGCTTTATGCAGCAACTGATGAGGGGAGTGTGGATATCTTCTCTTTACAAACACGTAAACTCATCGATCAGATTTTTATCAAAACAGAGAGGACAAGTCAGGGAAAAGAAATCGAGTCTAAAGTTTTAAGTGTTGACAGGTATGAGGGTAAAACACTCATCGTCAGTACCACTACAGATGGCTATCGAAATATCTGGTTACATGATGGTGAAGTGCTACGTGCTATCATCAAACAAAAAGATAAACAAGTCATCCGTAAGGCACGCTTTATCGATGGGGAGCATTTTATGTTTGGTTCAGCAGGCTATGAGATGAGTCAATACACACTCAATGATAACTATACTATTTATAAAAAACAGATAGAACAGAGTGCCTTTTCCGATATGGAATTAAGCCAAGATAAATCTAAGATGGTCACGGCGTCAGAGAGTGGGCAAGTGAGTATCAGTGATGTTAAAACAGGTAAGCTTCTTAAAACCCACGCTCTAAACTTGGATAATATCTATAAAATAGCATATCAAAATGGTACCATCATCACAGCAGGGCAAGATAGACGGGTTGCTGTCTATCCCAAAGAGGGTAAGCCTTACGTGATTCGTAGTGCATTTTTAGTGTATGCGGTGGGGCTTAGTCCAAGTGCGAAGGTAGGGGTTTATGTTTGCAACGAAGAGAGTGGCTTGCAACTTTTTGATGTCAAAAGTGGTAAGAAAACCCATAAGCTTATCGGACATAAAGCCATCCCCTCTACTATCCGTTTTTTTTCAGAAGAGGGTTTTTTCTCTGCAGGGTATGAAAACAAGATATTTTACTGGCACTTGGGTGATTAGGGGACTTATAAAACCTACTGTTTTACTTGAAATTTTCCTATCAATTTTGTTGCTTTTTCTTGGAGTATATGTGTGGTTTCATCCCCTTTTTCTAGTGCATCAAGGATATCATAGTAACAATCCCAACCATCTTTCTCTTTTTCAAAACGCTTAGTGAGGTAGCTTGGTGTATCGTGTAAGGTTGCGATAGTCTCAGAGATTCTTTGTGCGCCAAGTTTCAAAAATGCTGCTCCTTCCTCCTCTTCATCTTGTGCAAAATAAGAGGCTGTTTCAAGTGCCATACGTAAAGCCACAACGCTGAAAGGAATCTCGCTGACAAAAGAGCCAGTAAAAGGGTCGATTGTGCTTTTTGTCTGTGTACTTTTCCAAGGTAAGGCGTGTACATAGTGAGAGAAGTAGAGGATGCGAACATAGTCACCTACCATCTTTCCTAGATGTGCTGCTTGGATGGATTCTCCTGCAAAAGCATACTTGTCATGCCGCATAATAAGTCCATCTTTATGTAGGTATCGTAGATTCTCTTTTTGTTTGCAAAAGAGTACGGAGAGGATATATGCTTGATCTTCTGCTCTTCCGATAAATGTCGGGGTAAAGGGGCGGTGTTTTCTCAAACTCTCGATACGGATACCGTTGGTGCCACCTGTAACATGGATACGTTGGATACAGTTGGTTTTGCCATCGTATGCCTCATCTGTATAGCGTAACATCATCTCTGCTTGCGTGGAGAGGGCTTGAGGTAGGGCGCTATAAAAGATATATTGGCTACCTGTGGCTTTAGTTTTTGGGAAGGTGACATCAGGGGTGAAAAGCCCTTGAGCGATATCGCTTTGGTTTACTAAGGCACCAGCAATCATCCCTAGTTCTATAGGATGATTATCGCTATCTAGACCTGTTGCACCCCAAAGTGGTGTTTTAAAGTGTTCAAAGGCACTCATGCCACCTTGGGTGAGCAACTCTTTTTGTGGAAATACCTGATCTAAGTCAAACTTGAAAGTGGCTTGTATATTTGAATCTATGAGCACCTGCCACAACGCAGCGATGGCTTTGAGCAAGGAGTAGTGTCTGCCATACTCTCCATCCACACCAAATATCTCTGAGAGATCTTCGACCCCTGAGATATTATATGCTTTAGCAGCAGGCTTGAGAAGTGTTTGGATGATTGCATCTGTATCTGCTTCGGTGACAACAAAGATGTTTAGATTGTCGATATTGGTCACTTTTTGGAGTTCTCCTTCTAGGTACTCCTTGGCAAGCTTAGTCAAGCCATCGTGGGTGACGGAGACGGAGAGTAGGCAGTTTATCTTGGCATCTTGTGGCATACTACCTTGCTCTTTTTCGTAGGCTATGGCTTCGTTTAATCCTATGAGTCCATAGATGGCTTCATTTTTCTCTATCTCAACACCCATTTGGATAGGGTGGTCATACCAATATTTTTGTTTTTCTTTGGCAACCTCTTTGAGTTGCTGTGTAAGGGTTGGGCTAAATCCTAAATCTTCTATATTTTTAGAAGCAGGGGGTAGTGTGAGTAGGATGTTAGAGGTGAAAAGTATCTCTTTTGCAACATCTTGAATAGGCTTGTTATGGAGCTTGGTGATGGTGACTTTTCTCTTTTGTCTTAGTGCTTCTATCTTCTCATCTGGGTTTTCTAAGATACCACTAGCTTGTGGGAAAAAGAGTTTCCAACTGTTTTCCAATGTAGGATTTTGACTGAGAGTCTCTAGTGCTGTTTGAAAGGATGTATCGTTATTGGCTTGGATTTCATCTTCTATAAGCGTGTGCATCTTGTCAAAGTAGGCGACTGTTTCTATCCATGCTGTTTGTTTTGCATATCTGTTTAGGTAGTTTGTAGCATCGTTAAATAGTGGGTGTTTCTCCCCTGCTAAGCGTATCAAAAAGGCAGCATTTAGATTTCTTGCAATCGCGGTATCTTCTTTTGGGACAAATTGGCTTGTGATATCGATATCACAAAGTGATTTTGTTTGTTGATCCCCGATAAGATTGTGGATGATGGTTTCAAATGATTTTTGCAATGTTGCGCTCCTAAGTGAGATGTTTTTCCATATACATAGCACATAGTATACCGACTTTTTGACCTATATTTAGCTAAAATAAGGCTAACAAAGGAAGGCTATCATGATAGAGTTTGTGACGCTACACTTTTTTACTTTTATCACCTTTTTACTGGTTTTTGCTGCGATAGGGCATTTGCTTACACAACGTAAAAAGCCCTCTAGTACCATTGCATGGACACTCACGCTCATACTTTTACCTTACCTTGGCATCCTCTTATATATGATTTTTCAAGATAGAAAACTGAACAAAATCATCCAAAATATGCACGAGATAAAGCTGCAAGAGAGTGATTTTGCTGTAGATGTAGCAAACTCTAAAACAGAACACTTGCTGCGTGCCAATGGTATGGCGAGTGCCACGGAGGGCAACCGTTTTACGCTCTGCGTGGATGGGGTGGATGCTTATGAAAAATTGTGTCAACTTTTAGAGGTGGCTGAGGAGAGTATCTATATCTCTACTTATATATTTGGTCGGGATGTGGTGACAAAACATATCTTGGAAATTTTGACACAAAAAGCAAATGAGGGCTTAGAAGTGAAGCTACTGATTGATGCTTTTGGTTCACAAACTTTGGAGATATTTCCACAAAGCTTGGTTGGATTTCAGGAGGCAGGAGGTAAGTATCACTTTTTTATGTCGATGCTTAAATACCCTATGCACAGTAAACTTAACCTCCGTAATCACCGTAAGATGATTGTGGTGGATGGTACGAAAGTTATGAGTGGAGGTATCAATATCTCACAAGAGTATCTGGGGACTTTAGAGTCAAAAGGCTTATGGATGGATCTCTCTTTTATCGTAGAGGGGGCGGCGGCAAAAATGTATGATGAGATATTTCGCTACAACTGGGAGAGTGAGCTACAAACGCAACTAAAAAGTTATCATGATAGACAAAATGTCGCTTCAGGGGATGCCATCGTGCAGGTGGTGCCTTCTGGTCCTGACGTGGATAGGGATGCGCTCTATGAGGCGTACTTGAGTGCCATCTATGAAGCTGAAGAGAAGATTTGGATTGTGACACCATACTTTGCACCAGATAGCTCTTTGATGGATGCGCTTATCGTGGCTAGGCATCGTGGGGTGCAGATAAAGATTATCACGCCAAAGGTCTCAGATAATTTCTTGGTTGATATCTCATGTAGTGGATTTTTACGGGATTTGGAAAAAGAGCAGGTGGAGATACTCTTTTTTAAAGATAAGATGATGCATGCAAAAGCATTTTTGATAGACCAAAAGTGTGCAGTACTAGGCTCTTCAAACTTTGATGCACGAAGCTTTTTTTATAACTTTGAGGTGGTGAGTTTTCTTTACTCCAAAGAGGAGATAGCACAAGTAGAAGCATGGATAGAGAGACTTTTCCCAGCCTGTGAGCTTGGCATAAAAGCAGGAGGGCGGGTGCGAATCTTGGTTGAGAACTTTTTCAAGATATTTGCTCCAGCATTGTAATGTATAGAAAATATCTCCCTTGGCATCTGGACTCCAAAGCAGCTATCATGATAAAAAACCACTATCATGATAGATTGCAAGAAGCGCAAATCACTCTCTTAAACTGGAATGTTCATAAAAATAATCACCACTACACTTGGTTACAAGATTTCGCAGATATTTTGCAGCAGTATCAACCCAACCTTGTCTCATTTCAAGAGTATCAGAAGATGAATCGACGCAGTATCTTAGATAAGAGTGCTGATTTTGCTTATGGTTTTTTCCCAAATATCGCCTATAAACAGCATATGTATGGGCTTTTAAGTGCAGGAAAATCAAAGCTTTACAAATCTGAGGGCTATCTTAGTCAGGATGTGGAGCCACTCTTTAAGACACCCAAAGTGAGCCTACTAAGTGGGCATCAACTCTCAAATGGTAGTGTCGTATCGCTGGTCAATGTCCATATGATAAACTTTGTAAAAATTAGAAAGTACATCGCACAGATAAATCAGATAGAGCGTTTGTGTAGTGCACAAGAGGGAGCCTTAATCCTAAGTGGAGATTTTAATACTTGGAGTGAGAAGAGGATGCGGATTTTAAAAAGTATGGTTCAAGGATTGGGTTTAAAGAGTGTAGCCTTTCATCCTGCTTATCATAAAAAAGTCTTGGTAACGCACCCACTAGATCATATCTTTTATAAAGGGTTAAAAGTGCGTCAAAGTCATATCTTGAAAGATATAAAGAGTTCTGACCATAAGCCTATGATAGTGCATTTTACAACACTATCATGATAGAAGTTTATAGAGTAAAAATAGATTAAAGATAAACATCGCTATAAAACCTACTTGGCAAGTTTTCAGAGGATTTCGCTCAAGTATGGGAGTCTCTTTAGAGTAAAATGCTTTGACTTTTTCAGGGTTTTCTAGCTCAAAGAGGAGCTCTGAGTAGTTTTGATAGCGTCTTGATTCATCAGGAGCGATGGCTTTGAGGATGATATTTTCTAACCATAGAGGTATTTTTGGATTGTGTAGGCTGGGTTTTTTAGGGGTTTTAAAAGTGGGTGTTTGAAAAGGCTCTATCTCACCATAAGGGAGTTTGCCCGTGAGTGATTCATAGAGAGTGACACCGATGGAAAATATCTCTGTTTTTTCTTCGATACTATGTCCTTGAAAACGCTCAGGGGCAAGGTAGCTAGGGGTGCCTGCTCGGGTATTTATGGAAAAAAGTTCTACGATAGAGCCAAAGTCAATCATCTTGTAGTAAGTCTTGCCTTTTCTTTGTGCGCGGATGATGTTTTCAGGTTTGATGTCCCCATGCACGAGGTCATGTTTTAGTAAAAACTGACTCATCTTGAGTAAAAATATCGCCAAGTTTATGCCCTCATCGATGGAGAGTAACCTTCTTTTCATATATTTTTTGAGTTCATCCCCCTCTATGAGTTGCATGATATAGTAGCGAGAGGTTCTATTTCTTGGGATGACTGATTTTGGGAAAAAACCTGCTTTGAGACGCTTGGCATTCCAGACTTCTTTGACAAATATATCTAGCATACGTTCATCATCTGTCGCTTCTAGTGGGGCAAACTTGATGACATATTTTTGTCCTTTTTGTTCGCATAGCCATGTCCGTTCGTTTTGTACTAGGGGCTCTATAAGTGTGTAGCCATCTATATTTTCTCCAGATTTTAGCTTTTGTGGGATGTCTAGCTTGGCTTGTTTTAAGATGCAGATTTGGTCAGCTTCTTTGATATCTATGACGACTGCTGTGGTGTCGTCGGGAAGGTTGTCTTCAGTTTTTTTACTTGCTTGTTTGACAAGGATTGGTGCCCCCAATGGGATAGATGTTTTGAGACTCTTCTCATCTAGGACATTGTAGAGACCATCACTACAAAGTAGGATTTTATCATCTTGTTGGATGAGGTTTTCAAAGTAGTAGATATCGACAGTAGGAGCGATACCGATGGCAGCGGTGAGGACATTTTCCATCCCCGCCTCTTCGCTGGCATGATCTTGGGAGAGTTGTATGAGTTTGTCATCTCGCAGGAGATAGATACGGCTATCTCCTACATTGGCTCCATAGAGCTTATTTCCTTCTATGACGGCAACGGTAGCGGTGGTGACATACTCTGGGCGTTCATAGGCTTCTATGGACTCTTGGTAGAGGATTTTGTTGATGCTCTCTATAAAGTGTGTGATGGATTTTTGCATCTCCCAAGCTTGAGGGCGGTTTTTGAGAGAGTTTAGTAAAAAATTGGTGGTTCGTTTGGCAGCTTCTTGCCCCTGTTCAGCACTCCCTACACCATCGCAGAGTATCGCTACGGTGACTTCTTGCATGCGCTTGGTAGCAAAGGCATCATCGCCTACAAGTTCTTTACCTTTTGCAAGTGTGAAGCCAGAGAGGGAGATGTTTGCCATAGGGTACCTTTTTGGATTTATTATAGCGCGTATTATTATTTATCATGATAGTAGTATTGTTTAAAAAATAGGCTATCATGATAACATTTTTAACTCTTTTAGTGCCCTTTGTTTTCCAAAGGCTATAAGCATTTCACTTTTGTGAAAGTCATAAAAATCACAGATATTTTTTGGGATTTGTATAACAAGGTCGGGTTCGTGGGCGGCTATCTCGTAGCGAATGAGCAGGTTTTGCATGGTCTCAATCGTCTTAGAGACGATGCGAAAGGAGTTTAACTCTTTTTCATTTTTTTCAAAAAAATTCTCCTTGAGATAAGAAGTGATTTTTTCTTGAATAGAATTGTTTTTTAGGTTTTTTGGGATTTTATTGAGTGTGTTGTCATCGTCTGCATGGATATTGACAGCGATGGTATAGTCACTATGGTTTGCTAAGACAGGCATCGTGGGAAGCGGAGCTAAGATACCTCCATCGACTAGGGTTTGTTCTCCAATCTTCTTAGGTGTGAGGATAGTGGGAATCGCCACAGAAGCACGCATAGCATCTACCAAGTCTCCCTTTTGAAACCAGACGGGTTTTTGGGTGTGTAGATTGGTTGCCACAGCGGTAAATGGGATGGGAAGATCTTCGATATTGACCTTACCTACGATTTTTTCAATCTGTTCAAAGACTCTGTCGCCCTTAATCATGCCATCGGTGGAAAAAGAGAAATCGACTAGTTTTAGTACTTCAACCCAATCAAGAGAGAGTAACCACCTTTTCAATTCAGGTAGTTTCCCCGCCGCATAAATACCCCCAACGAGCGCACCCATAGATGAGCCTGAGATAGAGGTGATTTCATAACCCCTCTCTTCGAGTGCTTCGATAACACCGATATGCGCATAGCCACGAGCCCCACCACTCCCTAGTACCAAAGAAACTGTTTTTTTCATCTTTTTGCCTCTTTTTTAATCAAAGCATTATAGCAAATGGAGCCTATTTGTACTATCATGATAAAAATATGTAGGGGCAACGATGCAAAGTACTCCGCTAGAGAGTTTCATAGATTACAAAGCCGACACGGGTATGCAGTGTGGAAATTATCAGATAGATATCCCCAAACTCAAAGAGGGTGAGCAGTACCGTTTTCACTTTGATATGAGTGCTTGTGTGGGGTGTCACTGTTGTGAAGTGGCGTGTAATGAGCAAAACTTTAACACACCCGATGTCAAGTGGCGACGGGTAGGAGAGATGGAAGCGGGTGTCTTTCCCAATGTCAGCCAACTCTTCAACTCCATGTCTTGTAACCACTGTATCGACCCTGAGTGCCTTAAAGGGTGTCCGACTAACTCCTATATCAAGTTTGAAAACGGTATTGTTTATCATGATGATGATGTCTGTATCGGGTGTCAGTACTGTACTTGGAACTGCCCTTATGAAGTGCCTGTGTTTAATCCCGATCGGGGTATCGTCACTAAGTGTCATATGTGCCACGAAAAACTAGATGAGGGGCAAACACCAGCTTGTGTGCAAGCTTGTCCGGGTGGAGCCATAGAGATAGAAGCGGTCAATGTTGAAAAGTGGCTAAAAGAAGATATGGCAAAAGAGGGTGTAGCACCACACTTGCCTGATATCTCCATCACTAAGCCAACCACGCGTTACACACTACAAGCCTATGAAGGTGAGGTCAAACCAGCCGATGAACATCTTTTAAAACCTGCCCATGCAGAGTTGCCACTTGTCTTCATGACGGTGTTGACGCAGGTTTCTGTGGGGGGATTTTTGGCGTTGTTTTTGGGGTCGGTGTTGCAGTACTTTGGATTTAACCTTTTTGCACCGAATTTTTGGCTAGCGTTGGCAGTTTTCATACCAGCAGGTTTGGGATTGCCACTCTCAGCACTACATCTTGGACGACCTATCATGGCACTCACCGCGATGAAAAATATCAAGACTTCATGGCTCTCACGAGAAGCCGCTGCCTTAGGTGCGTATGCAGGTGGTGCGACACTGGTGGCAGGGCTGTACTTTATGGGTGTAGAGGGCTTTATCATGATAGCTTTACAGGCAGGGGTTTTGTTCATAGGGATAGTGGGAATCTACTCACAAGCCAAGATTTACCGTATCAAAGCGCGCCCTTCATGGGATAGAAGTTCTACGGACAAGAAGTTTTTTGGCGCAGGGTATGTGGGCTTTTTGTTGACTGCTTTTGTGATGTTGTTGCAAGGGGCAGATAGGTCGGTGATGGCGATATTAGCACTGACACTCTTATTTGGGGCATATCAGATGTTTGTCATCTTTGAGGAGAATACTTTTTATAGATACCTTTCTAAAGATGAGAAAAACTATTATCAACTCTCACGGACTAAAAGATTGCTTGAAGAGCGATTTGGAAAGCTTAAAAAGGTGCGTTTGGTGACTTTGGGAATCTTTGCACTTTTGTTCCCTCTTTTGGCTATCATCATGACCGCTTCTGGGATGCTGGGTATGGCTTCTGTGTTGGTGGGTGTTGGTTTGGTGGGTGCTTTGGTGAGTGAGCTTGTTGGGCGATATCTTTTCTTTCGTTCAGTAGTTCCACTGGGTTTAGCAGGGAACTTTTTTGCAGGGAATCAAAGAGGGTAAAAGCGCTTAGGCTTCTACCGTTTGTCCCTCTTTTTCCCATGAGTAGCCTTTGTTGCTCTCTTGGTTTTCGTGTTGGATATCTGAGAGGGTTTGAAATAGTTGGATACTAGCTTCTTCAGATGTTTTAAAATATGTGATGATGTTGTTGTAGTTTTCTGCAATCGTTCCTTGATCTATGTAAGATAAGGCACTATTGACTGATTGATGAACAGTCGCGTGAGGTGTGTGAATCTTTTTAAAACTAGGGCAATTTGCAATCTTTTTAATTTTATCGCTTTCTAACCACTTACCAAATCTACAGCTTTTTTCATTTACTTGAGTGATACTGTCATCATTATTGATGATTGCTGCATATCCTTTTGTTTTAAAGAGGACATGGTCTATCTTGGCAAGGTTCATGTTGATGGCTAAGCCGACGGAAGAGGTGTCTTTTTTCATATATTCGATGTTGTTCATCAACTCTTGAAAGATATTTTTAAAATCTTCTAGTGTAGTGATTGAACTATTTGCTGCCTCTTTGGCTTGTTCGTTGTTATCGTGCATGTTGTTGGAGTTTTGTTTGAGTAGGTTGATGTTCATCTCTACTTCAGAAGTGGCTTTTTGCGTGCGTTCTGCGAGTTTTCTCACTTCATCTGCTACGACGGCAAAACCGCGCCCATGCTCCCCTGCACGCGCTGCTTCGATGGCAGCATTTAGTGCGAGAAGATTGGTTTGGTCTGAGATATCTTTGATGAGTGCCATGACAGAGCTTATCTCTGTGACAGAGTTAGATAGGTCTTGTGTGTTTTCATACGAGTTAGATAAAATCTGAGAAACATTGTCCACAGAATGGATTATCTCTTCGGTACTACTACGCATATGAGAAATATTTTCTGTCGTTTTATCTCCTAGATTGTCCACTTCTTGTAATAGTTTCATATTTTCTATAAGACCTGATTGTACCATGGATAGATTGTGTGTGGTACCTTTTGACATAGTATCCATCAAGCTTACTGTGGCTTCATTTTTCTCCAACTCTTTTTTAGATTTTAGTACTTGTTCTTGTGCAATAGTTGCTTGCTTTTTGGCATCTTTTGTTGCATCATCTGCGCGCATGAGTATTTTGTCTATGGTGTTTGATGTATCGCCTAGTTCATCTTTTCTTGTGCTATTGATACGACTTTCAAGTGAGTTAGATGAGAGTATCTGATGAACTTCTTGGTTGATAGACTTGATAGCACCGATGATACTTCGGCGTAAAAGATAAAGTCCTGCGACTATCATGATACTCATGAAGATAATCATCGCTGTAAAACTATTTTGTTTGGTTGTAAGATAGGCATCAAACTTTTTTTGTACGTCTGCTTGGGTTTTTTTGACCTCTTTTGTGATATCAAGGGTTTTAAATTTTAAGGCTCTCCACTGTTTGAGTCTAGTTTTGAGTTCAGCTTCTGTGAGGCTGCCACCATTTTTTACTTTGTTATAAAGTACGTTGGCATAATCATATAAGACTTGATACTCTTGGTTTAGTACTTGGTGTGTTTGGGGATAGTGTGTTTTTAGTTTACCCATATAAGTTTCTATCTTATCTATACCTTTTTTCATCGAGCTTAGGGCTTTGGTATTGCTAGGGTTCATAAAGACAACACCTGATGCGCTGTTATAGAGAAGACCTCCGATGATGATAGATTTTAAATTGTCATTTTTTTGAGAAATTGTATGTGCGTGCTGGTATTGATTGTGAATATTGCTAAATGAATGAAACGTGCTTAGCCCGATATAGACCAAAGCGATTAATACAAAAGCAGCAAGCAGGTTAAGTTTCTTTGCAATAGTGAAATTTTTAAACATATCTATTCCTTTAAATTATACGTATTATTACTTTAAAAGATAATCGACTAATCTTCTAAAATGTTGATAGTTTGTCTACTTTTTCATCAAAATATGTTTCTTTTTAACCCCATTTTGTAGTATCATCATGATAACAAAGGGTCTATCATGATAGAAAAAATCAAAAACTTCCTAGGCGTGGACATCAAAAATGACAAATACGCCCTAGTAGATGACGCGATATTTGGCAAAGTAGCCAAGTCGAAAAAACCTGATAAATGGGTGCGTTCAACATGTGGTTACTGTGGTGTTGGCTGTGGGCTTTACATCGGTGTGAAAGATGGTGAACC
>JAUTBV010051439.1:0-20335 GCA_032361325.1 Lepetodrilus fucensis
GAAATCAGCTAAGCTGGAAGGCGACTGTAAAAACATTTAAATACACACACACACACACACACACACACACACACACACACACACACACAGTATAGTGACCCGGTCGAAATCTTACAAGTTTACAGAGGCATGTGGGTATATGCTAATTAGATTTGTGACGTAGAAACCAAAAACACAAACACTGAAAATTATATAGTGGAAATGTTAAAAGCACTGCTAAAGCGCCATTTCCAATGCTGGAGATGTACATAACCGGAATCAACTAGGCTCGAACTTATAATTTATAAATTGAAAAAACCCAACAGGGGCTCTATTTAAAATAATCCTACTTATAGTATATGCATTTTAACATCATGGTTCAACATGATAAATAGTTTTGAGGTTACACCCGATAACCTTATAACTTGCGGACACATGATTTTATAATAGGTGATGCACATCACCATTTCTTCATGTTGTGATTATGAAAGTCAATGTTAGACCCACCAATAGGACCACCCATAGCCGGTCCATCAGAATCTGACACACCATGTTGACATCTAAACAGCATTTGACTCTTTCTAGTATCTGCTCAACGCTTGACCACTGACCACAGACCCAGCTCTTCTTGTCAAAACAATCAAAGTCTATACCAGACTGTTGAATAAATATTGATACCTGTTCGCACAAATGTGCCACGTTAAAGGAAAGTACTAACTCTAACCGCTAGATCATGACCATCCTTCACCCATCGCCGTATCACTTACAGACATCATCACAATAATGCTTTATTATCAGCTGCTTGAAGGCTGGGAACCTCCACTGTGACACAAACTCAGACAAAAGCAAGATGAACTCGCTAAATTTACCATCACCAGATATCAAACAATTCCATAGAAAAAAGTGACATTTATCGGTAATGTACCACGTAATCTTGCAGCTTTTGGTAGGATAGAATACACCAGCAATGTTAAGCGCCGACTAAGACATGCCAAGACTCGTTTGTTTGGAAAGCTCACAGAATATTCATCTTGTCATTATCTTCAGTCAACAGTCATTCCGGGAGTGAAATTGGGCACCAGCATCTCGGCGTTAGATCAATTGTCGTCATTTCTTCCTGGGATGAGGTGCAAACACTTGGAGAATGGTGTGTCTGTGGAACAACATGGTGTTCCCTGCCACCCCCTGCCGTGTATCATACAGTGTTATAGTGAGAATAGTGTGTATGATTCTGTCATATTCTACCGTGTCAAATACTAGTTACTCCGTATTATGAGATTGGTGTGTATGGGTATGTTATAGTCTACATTATATAATACATTATTTGAATGGCGTGTATATGGTTGTGTTATATTCTACCGTGTATCATACTATTACATTATGAGATTGGTTCTGTTATATATTTGTTTTATTGTGTATCATACTGGTATATTATGACTATGAGATTGGCGTGTATGGTTCTGTTATATTCTACAGTATATCGTACTATATTATGGGTTTAGCGTGTATGTAATAGTTATATTATGAGATTGGCGTGTGTGGTTCTGTTATATTCTACAGTGTATCATGCTATTACATTAGGAGATTGGTTCTGTTATTATTATTTTTACCGTGTATCATACTAGTATATTATAAGATTGGTTCTGCTATTTTTTTCTGTTATATTCTACAGTGTATCGTACTATATATTATTTGTTTGTGCGTGTATGTAATAGTTATATTATGAGATTGGCGTGTGTGGTTTGTTATATTCTACAGTGTATCATGCAGCCATGCTAAATCTTATATTATGAGATTGGCATGCATGATTTTTATTATATTCTACCATGTATCATATAGCTTGGCATGCATGGTTCTGATATATTCTAACGTGTATCATATAGCTTAGCATACATGGTTCTGTTATATCTAACTGGGGATGATATTAAAGGGACATCTACTAGGATGAAGAATGCAGGTAAACACTCTTGCTAGAAATAGTTGTCAACTATAAACTATATTTGCTATTACTTGTCATGTTTTAATGAAAACCGCATAGCACTGTGTTCTTCAGATTATATATATTTTTTTCGTAATAAAATGACCTTATTAGAAAGGGTACATGAGTATTGAGTATGTTGTTCCCTACTCTATCAAATACACGGGGCGTATAAGATCTATTATGTATATCAAAGCAAACAATACCGTCTATTCTAATGCAACTTGCAGGCTAGTATTACAAAATGCATACTGTTTACTACCACGTCTTATCTGTTCGCGATCTGTTTCATATGTGTCTATCCATGTCCTTTTATCTCTGTATTTCTCTCTCTGCATGTGTTTCTCCGTCTGTCTGTCTGTCTGTCTCTCTCTCTCTCTCTCTCTCTCTTTCTCTCTCTCTCTCTCTCACACACACACACACACACACACACACACACACACACACACACTCTCTCCCTCTCTCATATTCTGATATTATCTCTCTCGACATACTGGTATTGCCACACTGACAAAACATAATATACATGTATATACAAATAAATAAAACTATTCCAAGTTCAAAATGTAATAAATGAACGAAACTAACACTATTACTCTTTCTTATTTCGTTCAATTTAAATAGTAGATGTCAACGATATCCTTCAAGCAAGATATTGTACGTTATATGCTCACATAACGGCATCCCCGAGTCCTATGCTTACACACTCATGTGAATTATCAATACACCCATTTAGCAGACAATCCATCCAGTTTAGACCAAATAATACAATTTTCCGTATCAGATACTTCTTGGTTAGGAAAATACGTTCCATTTCTGTTTGTTTAGTGAAACAACTGTGCTCGGCAGTAGAATCAGACTAATGTTTCCTTACATCAGCTGTCAAAGAAAGTACACATAGATAATGTACATTAGATTCCGTGTCAATTTCACGACGTGATCAATAGCTGTTAGGTATATACGATATGCAGAACACATTTGTCCCCGTGTTCTAGCGTTGCATATGTCTGATATACAGTTATGTGTCGTGTACAGTATAACTATATTCTCCGTACATGTCGTGGATTCAGTTACTTAATAGAAAATAGTATAATCAATATTACTGATCCGCGTCTGTTCATGTAGAATTCAATAGTGATACCTGGAATCTGGTATTCGTGTAATAATGTATATGTTAAATATATTACAGTGTAAAACAAGTATAGCTTCAAGGAGAAATTAAATGACAGGCTTCAGCAGCAGACTGAAAGATGGAATTTCTGTCGGTCAGTTTTGGTTAATTTCGGTTATAACACTTCTGACGTTGTAATTCTATAATATAGACTTTTTCTATTAAATCCCAAAATTATTTGCTAGTATTGTTTTACTGAAAAGAAAGTGCAAGCGACTGTTTTCTTGAGATTAATATCTATTTAGTTAATAAATTAAGTGTTTTTATAACATTGGAAAGCATGCTATCTTTGGATACTATAGTTTTGTTCTTGCTAGGATTGACTGCTGGTGTAGTGTCTAATGTTAAAGAATTGGTATTTTGAAAACACTTATTACCCTTTTTGCCAGAAATGCGTTTAAAATAATAATTTATGTATACAGCTATACAGCTATCTCAAACAACGGTTTCACACTACAGGATAGCTAATATAATGGAAACTCGAACTGGTATTAGAAAATAAATTAGGATGTGACAATCATTACTAGCAAGGGCATACTGTTTTCTGACATATATACTGATACCGGGACTACTATAAATAATTCTGTATTTGATTCAATTTTATTTTTTTTTAAATCAGGATTACCCTATCAATCACATCTTGTTCACTGGTTTACTGCTTACGCTATCATTATAATTGTTATACCAATTTATACTTATTTATAGTTAATAATACAAAATAGTTATTAAAATAATTGTCTTTTACAATTTGTAATGGTCCTTTTTTAATACGATATGTTCATGGATGTTGAAAACTATATATACGGTATATATGTATAATAGACATGTAACAATCCAAAGAATAATTACTTGGTTAAATTTAAATTATTTCAAGACCAATCAAATATGGACTTTTATCTATATAATCTAGTTGTTAAATTATCTAATCTCATTAAACTGATCGCTTGATAATAACACCTTTATCATAGAATTCTAGAAATTAAAACTATATTAACGGGCACTTAACAGTTGAGGGTGAACTTTTTAAAATTGTTTTGCAGTAAAGACTACACCTGCAGTCAGTTTGTGACTTCTTTATAAAGGTCATGGTTGTAGGTTCGGTATGTAGAATCGTACATGTTAAACTTTCACTAAGTTCTTTGTATTGTTATCCATTTCTATTGGTTTTTTTTTTGTCGGAATAATAGCTCTACAGCAATAACGTTTTTGGTTACTAGTATATATAGCCTACATATCCGAAGATAAATAAAGCTTCTTCTTCTTCTTCTTCTTCTTCTTCGGATACGAATAACAATAGTTACATCCTCAAAATGTAGCAATAGAGAATATATGCCACATTTAAGGATAATTTATATATGTTTGTATTAAATTACTAGTAACATTAACACAAATTTGAAAACAATATTTACTCAATTATAGCAATACTATTATAAAAATAATGCATCTGTCGTATGAAGTTTAACGGAATGTATTTACTTAGAAAAATAATTGTTTAAAAAAAGAATATCGCTGTTTTGAGATTACTAGTATTATATTTCCAACCTGTAAGAAGGTGCCGAGTTTCGTCGAATTTAGAAAAGTCATTGTGTAAGATCAGGTATTATGAGTTATGCGAATATTACACGTAGTATATTATACACTATCCATAGAAGATGTGGAATATAAATACAATCAATGTGCCTTGTTTTCTATGACTGACAGTTTTATTTAAAGTTGTATCATATTTATCTTATTCGTATGTAGAAAAATAATTGTACAAAGACATTTAATATAATGGTTGTTCCTGACATGCACAGTCAAGACAACTGCGTAAAGTAATTAGAAAAACAAGGAAGTTAATTTTTAATATTCTGAAATTCTTATCAAAATATTTAATCTTATTATGTTGTATCATCGAAACAACACCCATCCTAACAATGGATGTTAACTTATATAAAACAAGTCTCCTATTCTATGACTGACAGGTTGTTCCTCACACATGCAGTCAAGACAACGATTATTGATTAGAAAAACAAGGAAGCAAATTCTTATTAAAATAGTTAATCTTAGTATATCCTCGAAACCCCACCCATTATGTCTAGTTAAAAATTGATGTATGAACGGGGTTTCGAGGATGGTTGTGTTATTGTGTTATTATTTTAAACTAGTACCCCATACACTGAAGTAAATATTTGACCCACACTATTATGCTACACATGACTTTACTTTCAGTTAAGTTGCACATGAAAGTTTCAATGTACCATTATCATTTGACGCATTCGTATTTCAGCCGTATTCAGTTATGTATCTTATTCTTTATTTGTCATGAAGGTGAAATAAGAATTAAACTTTCAAAGGTAGATGTAAACAAATATATAAATTGCCCTTATTTTATTATTTTTATCCATGTTATTTAAGCTTCTTGGTCAACCGTCAACAGTATAAACCTAAGTGCACGTTTTCCACGTGTTGAAATATATTGATTATTTTATGACTTGAAATATGTCGAAGACGAGTACATTTATGCTAAGTTTAGGATAAAGTATCTTACTATGAACATTCTTCTATGTATACATTTATTTCATTCGACTAAGAAATCAAGGTGTATAAATAATTAGCTATAGATACATCTACAAAGCCTTCCATTTTATAAATATGTAATAATATATCCATCCTATAGTCATATTTACCTTTGTAGTAATAGTGTTAATTTAAATCAATCTAATTAACATAAGATCTAGATATTATTATAATATATAGATATTATTAACCGAGTGTCTTTAGATATCGTATATATCCTGCACGGTGATAATCTTTGTATTAGACCAGCTTTTAGCGAGTCTAATACATAGATATTATCCCCAAGTGCAGGCTATTATAAGATATCTAAAGACACAAGGTTAATAATATCTTTATCATCTAATGTCAAGCTTAAATACCTCTCTACAAGAAGAAAACGTCAGTGAGAGAATCGATGTATTTTGAAGTTACGCGTAGGAATACATATACAGCTCAGTAACGCGTAAACCGCTTCACTACTAATGAATGCACCAAAGGAAAGAACAACATATAAAACAACTAATTTTTCTTAAAATTAGTGAACATATTAAATCCTGTCGAGTTTCACATAACCTCCGATCATCTTGTTTACTATTTCCATAGAGTAGCATTCATAAATAGTAGTATGCTGTCACATGAAAATGAGGTCACATGAAATAGTTTCCTCATTTGCATAGTTATTAGTCTGTAGATACACGAACTATCCGTATACTTGCTTGTTCTCATAAACTTACTTAAATTGCAGCCTTATTACTGGTTATTGCACGGTAATTTGGTAAAATGTTTGAGCGTTGTTTTCGGAATATATTTTAATGAGACTGCATTTATATAGACCTCGTCTTTTTCTCAATTCATGAGCTACACAGGTGTCAATTTGCATATAATGCACGGTAATTTAGTAAAATGTTACTTTACATGTGTGCACATAATATAATATGGCAAAATTAGGAATACTTTTGAGGGGAAATCGGCAAAAACAGTGTAAATAATGCCCATATTCAACCTTCCATTCGATGATATAACTGTCCAACATATGCACGAACGAAAGTATAACTACATGTCGAACATATGCACAAATACAAATCTAACGTTTGGAGTATAACATTCGAAGAATTCAGCGAGTTGTTCAGAGCCGACAAAGTGTTTTGATCAAATCAAGACTTGGAGTCCAGGTATTTCCTTTGACCTTCAATCCCCCCATTCACCACTTGCCGTGTGGCGTCACTCCAGTTGCTCGTTATTATCGCAGGCTTTTAGACCCGACACAAAATATGTATCACTGTCCTAAAAGTGGATTGAAGTCACGAATCTGACAGACGAACAAATAGCATTGAATAAGTGATGCTACTCCATGAAATTTCACTTTATTTACACATTATATACAGAGACAAAGCAGATCCATGGTCTTGCACAGGCAGACAAACTAGCAAAGGATGTTCTCTTGGCTTGCAATTAGTAAAGGAGAACACGACTGCAACAGCAATGAATCAACGATCAAACATTATCAACGGTGAAGAAATCGTCACAGACTGTGCCCTTTCAACAGCTTTTAACGCCCTGGCTTCAGATCTGTTCGGTACAATACGTGTGTGTATTTCACAGCGATGTGATAAATGTCATCTTTTGAAACGAGTGTATGAATATATCTAGAAGTATATAAAGTTACAGTACAGCTAGAGACTAACAAAATGAGATATTGGACGTATTATTTGAGTAACCCACACTGGCTCGAGGGTTTGTGGCAAATAGGAAAGAAGCACAGGGTTGTCTCCGCCTAGGCGACTTCTTGCCGACGATTTGTTTGCTCGTGCATTGTCCCTCGGAGACAGCGAAACAAGCACGGGACCTGGCCGCCGTTATTTAAACCATTACCGGACAACGCAGCCAATGAAGAGATTGAAAGGAGACAGGGTGAAAGTAAACACCCTTGCCGTCGTCCTAGCTAAACAGTTTCGCAATCTGTTGTTACGGGTGCCGCACGGCTTAAACTCCGTGACACCCCCGTCCACGCTCGCTTCCTGGAGGGCTTCGCGTCAATGTTTGTATCTGGGGCATACATTACAAAGTGAACCAGACGAGTCTGCTTGAGGAAAGTGGCTGGAGGGTGACAAGAGAGATGCCTCGTGGTTCATAACACAGGACAAACAACACACAATTGTGCACAAAGACATATACGTTACTCGGGTGTTCTTTGAACAACTACTGTGGCGGGAGCCACATATAAAAGTCTATAGAGTCTTTTTAAATCTGCTGCACAAATGTATCTTATTTTGTGTAGGCTAGGTGATAAAGTGTAGTGATAGCTTGCAATAGAATTACAACACGATCGTACCGGTACTAGCTATACTCAATACGTTACAAGTGTATTTTCTTAGATTACAGCTGGCACCAGTGACGTCCCTTTGATCTAGTTGGTACTCATACAGTTCAGAGACGACAGCAGGTGGATTTCACTCTACAATAATCTAAGTTTAGATAGTGCTACGTATCATGTATCAAATGACCTTGATAACTGTTTGTGCGATATTGAAACGACCTGGGTTTAATATTTTAATACAAACGTACAATCTTCACACAATACGTACAATACCGCTTGGTACCAATGTGTACCCAGCGCGTAAATGACCGAAGAAATACTTCACATAAGATGGAACGACTTAAAAGTCTGATGAATGGGCCATCAAAGGTCCTCTATGTAAATGCATTGCACTGGGAGGAGAAGTCATGGTCAAAGTTAACGAATCTGAAGTTCGTGCACGTTTCGACTGAAATGACAAGCACAGTTACAAGTCGATGGATTAGAACGGTCACAACGTGTATACGTCTCTCTCACTCCATGTCCTTAGAATCTCTGGGAGACGAGGACTCCTCCCACCCGTCTGAAACCTGGTCCGAGTCCGTCAGTCCGGACTTGTCGCTGTTCTTGTCCGGAGTTCTAGAGGACTGATTGAGATCCGGTGGGGCCAGGCGGTACGGGTGGAAGGAGAACGGAGACCCGAGCATCCCCGGGATACCGGCCCCAGGGAGACCCCCCAGACCCGCGTAGGAGAAGTGATGTGAGGGTATTATGTCACTTGCCCGGGAGTGATGCGCGAATATAGGGGACCTGAGACTGTCTGCGGAAAAGGAGGAGACATGGGGGTTGAACGCCGAGTGAAGGTGCGTGCTGGGGGGAGGTAACGGCGTAAACGCAGATTTCAACCCTCCGTAAGAGAGTTTACTCGAACCGTTTACAGGTCGTATTTGACACGCGTTGCTGAGAGAACTCAGACCGTTTAGCCCAGTGAGTCCGTTGAGGAACGGATTTGTTCGACAGTCTCCTCGTGTTTGAGCTTGAAGGACAGCCTGCTGCTGAGCCATGACCGTGTCTTGAGCGGACAGGAAGTGCTCGATGGCTTTCACTAAGTCGCCGTTGCAGCCCTGCAATACCAGTTCTAGAACAGCTTTTCGTTGGAATGGGAACACTCGCTCCAGAATTTCAAGGGGAGACAACCGACCAGGCCTGTAAGCCGTCGGTATAGAGTTTGTTGAGGGAGTGCTAGATTCTGACTTCGATGACTTTTGTTTTTCCAGGATTCGATCGACTTCTCGAACATGGGACACTGACACCTTAGCTGGTCTGACTTCCGAAGAATGCCTTGGAGAGTCCTGCCCGCTCTCGATACAACTGTCACCTTCGTCATGACTTTCAACATCTGAAACCGGAAGGAAATAAATATTGCTGAATAATAAAACTGGAAGCTGGACGTCATTAAGACGAACTACACACTCAATATCATATTATAAAGTCATTTTTATTTGTTTTCACATTTAGTTTGTTTAAAAAAAAACATTTTTTTTACAAAATTTTCAAATATAATAAAAAGAAAAAGTTCAATACATTGTTTGTTTCGTAAAATATGCCGTACGAAATGGGAATACTAAAAAACCCAGTAATATCAGAAATAGAAACGAAATTAATTTTGTCAATCACATTTTTAATTACAGACTATAGCTTTCATGTTATCAGGTTATAACTACACATGCATGGTTTCCCTAGAAATTCGCCATGCCTTAAGTGCGCATTGTGATGGGGACCGTATTAAAAGTGTATGTGTCATCATTGAAGGCTGTGTTGTTCAGATGGATACTGATTTAATCGACCTGACTATTGTGGACACCATCCCTGTGGACACTATCCTCAAAGCAATATGATACAGTATACATTTCAATTATTATTATTATCCACATTATAACTTAAAGTATTGCTGTAAATACATATAACAAATGTCAATGTTGGAGAAAAGTTGTCAAATTCGTCACTGAAATTAAAGATAATAATTTGATAAATTATTTGCATATGCTATAGTCTGGTTAAATGGATACCTTCAGTAAAGTACTTGATTAAATGATTAGTGTGCTTGAATGTAATAAAATCCTAGGTAGGTAGTACTTCATTAACGATATATTTTTGGTTACTTGATATCAAGGTGCCATACTTTGGAAATGCATTAAACAAAACATTTCTATTCTATTTCCGCCATTACTTTTGTTTTTTATAGTAAATTCACTGAGTTTAAATACATGTTGTTGAATCCATTATAATTGAAATTAAAACTTATTTCGTTTCTGCTGCACACCGAAATTAATATTACACATTTATATGCCAGGTTTAATGGTAGATCTTCCATATACGTTATGCAATGTAATTTGGCTTTTGCTGACCTTTAGTTAACTCACTTATGTAATGGATATAGATAAACAATCAAATCAGATGTTTCAACGAACCAACTTTTCACAAGATTCGATTAGGAGCCATCGGATTGGCTAGTAGCATGGTTCACTATAAGGTCACCTGGACACACCAAAGGAGAGTATCGCTTAATCTATTATCAATATCAAAAATATTATCAATATGTAACATAATTAGACAAACAATATATGTATCTAGTAACTCTTTTAAACTTCGAATTTGGTCTATTTTAGAACTAAATGTTATGCCAAATATTTCCAGTTTTGATATCCAATTAGCTTAATCAAATTAATTTAATAACATTATATTAAGATATCCCTTTATATGAATAGCACAGGCTAAATACATTGTTTTGACGGCTCAATAATGTCCAAGTAGCAATTCGTTATTTGGACAGTTATTATGTGAAAACATCGCATTTATCATAGCACATACAGCTTATTTCATATTATACACTTTTCTTAATACACATTATACATATTCAAAATTAAATAAAACACATACTATTATTAAATGTAAAACCCAAATTAGAAACAAATAGAGGATAGAAATAGACTAGCAGCATAGCGGACGACCTCGACGAAGCCAGTTTGCCGTCGGATGTCAAGTAAAAATATTATATGATATTTCATATCATATTTCGGGACCTGGGGTGTGGTCTAAAAAGTAGAGAGTAGGCCTACTCGATAACTACCTTTATCTTAGACAGCTTGTGTAAACATTGGGAAAGCCATTATTTTAGCTTGGCTAGCATACTCTAGTCAAGACATTTCCAGATGAGATGTACACGGTTTGTTTAACAATGATCTCGGATAGATTTTGCACATTTGAAAAAAGCGATATAGCCACCAATCATGATGAAATTCGTAAGATTATAACATACACTATTCTGTGATATATAATATGCACTAATTAAAATTGCTCGTCGTTAGTTATTTCATATACATTTTAAAATATACCTTGTTTTGTTACATTACATTTTTAGGTATGAAATAAATAACAGCAGAGGTATCTCCTATGAAACAGCGTTCCAAATGGCACTGAAATATCTGCGCATTTTTCATCGTATAAGTAGGAGCAAACGTCTTCCATAACGACGAGAATCGCTTCCAGGCAAGAATCGTCCAACCAACTGGTTGAAGAAATTAGCTGCACATACCTCTGAGGAAGCAGCATTACCGTAGGAAAATACAGAATACAAACACGGGGCATTTGTAACGAGTAGGGCGTGCGATTAGGGTACACACTTCATGGCAAGTCGCCATTAAGTTCGTGCGGGCTGCACTAATTGTAACAAGCAATCGGAACTTCACCAGGTGTATTCCGGAGATAATTAAAACGATTCTGCCATTTGTGCCGAGTCTTCACGAAGCTGTCAGAAAGCTTGGAGAGTAAACCCAGGTTATTGATACAACTCTGCGAAAGCGAAAGTGTCAGAAAGTTATTTCTACGACAAGATTCGAAGAACTTCCAAGAATGTCTAATTTGAGACCCATTTTAAGAGGTTGTCATCACGAGGAAATGTGTCTGTATTCTCTCCCAATATTGTTTGTGGTATCAATGAACATTTAGGAGGATATCACTATTCGTTAAGGAATCTTATTTCTGTGTGATTTTCCGCGATTACCAGGTGGATATAACGTCACACTTTAAGACTATATATTCATAGAATGACTGCAACATACTTAATTATACAACTATTCATAATTAAAATACAAAAACATAGTTTATACCTACACAAAACGTGTTTATACCTACACAAAACTTGTCAACTCAACATCTGTATATTCGGAAGATATGAATGTAATATATATAATGTAATATCTTGCACCAAAATAATGGTAAGGATGTAAATAAAATAACAAAGACGTACCAGTTCTGTGTTCATCGGAATCTCGCCCAATACCGTTTAAACCCAGGGAAAATATTAACAACTATTTTAATTTCTTTAACTTTTAGATCATTTATATATAATTATTCGATAAATGTCATGTACAAAGTCTAGTTTTAGAATTAAGGTTGCCTTTAATCACTTGATTGGTGGGTTGTGTGTGGAATCTATATTAACATATATTGTGATAAAACAAACTGTAATAATAGGAATTAAGATATCGGGCAAATTAACAACCCATAATTGTTTCAATACTGTCAACAACAAAATAGAATATTGTCCATTTTTACTTGTCATTCAATACTGTATTTTGAATTCGAAAATACTAAACGATATTTAGGAAATAATTATTATTTCTACAAATAGTAATTATTATTATTATTATTATTATTATTATTATTATTATTATTATTATTATTATTATTATTCTGTAGAATACATGTTTGGTTAACCAACGTTATAAAATTAATTATATTTCTGAACAATACTATATGAATCATTATTTTCTCCAACTGTGTTTAGCATAGTGTTCGAATATATCGTGGAATAATAAATATGTTCTTGGAGAAATATTCTACAGAATCACAATTATCATTGATAAAATAAAAATATATTTTACAAACTATTACCCATATCATTAAATTATAATAGCAAATGAACAGCGGTCAATGTACATGAACTGATATTTCCTGAAGTAACACGACAGCAGGGAACACAAATAAAATAAACAGATAAACCAATTTAAGTAGCAATTAAGAAATAACACAGGTTCCGGGAAAACCACTCAACATTGACTTTTCAGGAGACGACTTGGCCAAGGAGCGGGGACGAGTTACGTAAGTGTCAAACATTGCTAGTCCAGTCTGCTTACTCGTGGTGTTGTCGCAGAAACAGTCAATATTACCCTATGTCCTAATGCTTGGCTAATTCCAACGTTACGTTGCCAATGACTTCGTATTTCCTCCCAACGGCGTCGAGGCGCCGCAATAGAATCTACCTTGGTGGGCCAACTTCAGTTCGGAAAGGGGGTAATATTCTGGGAATGCGAAACAATGCTAAAATGAACGTTCTGGCATATGGCATAAATTCGTATCAATCTAACGTCATGGGAGTAGATCCGTTGAATACTTTCGGCCAGCAATTCTCGGGACAAATCTACAAGACAAGTCGGCAGTGCCATTGTGTGTGAACATGGCGGCATCGGCGCCGGAATTCAACCCAGTCGTTTTCTTCCTTCACCGGCAGGAGAGTCAGCATTTGAAAGAAACGGGATTCCACGAGGAGATACTTCTGTGGGGTGTTCAGGATTGCTACATGAAAAGATTTTAGGAGAATTCCCTGCATATACTATGGCGAGGAACCTACGTTTGCTAGCTCTCTGTATCCCAAGATACATGTATTCCGCGTTCAAATGTGATTCAGCTGTCGTTGCAAGAAATGTCATCACCTTTGACTTTTGCCACTACGCTACTTTTAATAGCCGTGGCAAAGGAGTTTGTTCTGCCGTGGACTTGCGACTATTATATATTTTATATCGTTCATAGTTTTACCTTATCCTAATATTATACCTTTCACATATTATAGAAGCGTATACATCATATGATGACCAGTCAAATACACAGACGTGTACTTTCTTACTATGACGTTCACACGAGTTTAACCAGGCCCCGAGATTACGAACCTTTTCTGAGTACGATTTCATACTCAACTCAGAATCTTAATTCGTAAAAAGTAATGTTTTGGAGCATAGCACGAGAGTTGCACAAACACGTACTCAGACAAGTTTCGTAATCTCGGGGCCAGCACTTTGTAATCGTTCATTACTTCAGTGAACAACCATACAATGACTGTCATTTCTTTACAATAGATGTTTAAATAAAGCGTTAGCCTGGTTGATTTTAATTCAACATATTTTATTGTCACAAATTCAAAAGCGAACATACTTATCTAAATGCTCTCCTTATTTATATCATATAATAACATACTTGGTGCAAACATATAGTGAACTATATACAAAGAATAAGAAGTAAAACAAAAAATATATTATTTTATATGGGTGATACAGCAGGAAATACATAGCCTGGTTATGAGTCCTACACAAATCACAAGTATGTAGTAAACAGGTTATTTAGGAAATACACTTGATAATGTACATTTTCGTATTAATATATTAAAAGTTTTAATTGGATCACTTATTGAAATGTGTTAATGTTGACTTTCAGACAGAAATATCTAAAACAAAAATACAATAATGTATCTTAGCAATAACATATTCTGACACATAAACATTCTACAAAGAGAAACATAATCCGGGAATTAAATCTACCCATTATCTCAAGGGTAGTTGTTCAGAGCCACTTGACCATTGTAGAAACAGTTCCTACAAGGGTTCACACATAACATACTCCACTACACTCTCAAATTTCAGGCCCCACTTGTATGTAACAATCGACATCTATGTATCATATTCCACATACCATTTGGAAAGTGTATATTAATAAAGACAAAGCCTCCCAGCTTCCTAAATGTCTGCCAGCATGAAAATACCAACAATGTCAAACGGTTCCTTTCTTCCTGACACTAGAGTTAAGTAGGAGTCTTCATCACGGCGTTAATTTTCACACGACGCCCAAAGCACCCCATACCGCCCTGACATTACATTGTCACAGGTCTAAAATCCAACACGACCCCAAAAGAAAATGGTTGATTTGCGTGAATCTGACCACAAACCAACGGTCAGCTTTGCCTCTTTGACCACAAGCCAACGGTTAGTCGTAATGACCATCCCACACCGTCTGTTCTCCCTCTTCTCATTTCGTGGTTTGAATCTAACCAACTGCATTAATTAATTCAAAATAAACACGCCGTACAGACACGAGTTAATATCACGCAGACTCTTCTATTGTCGCTGGGTCCATATTCAAATATTCTTCCACTGACTTTGACATTAGCTTGTTAAGAGTAAATATATTGACAGATTGCTGCCAGCGGAGTCTGAGTTAAACTGTGAGTACATAACAAGATGGAGCGAAAGAGTGATCCACAAGGTTAGACGTTTACTGATTAATCTCTATGTTTACCGACATGATTTGCATGTTCTTGCTAAACGATACCTTTCACTAACTGACAGTTGACAAGCAACTTTTATACGAAGATGTAATACTTTAATGAAAATAACTAACTAATTTGTTTGCAAATGGGTGTACAAATGAGAAAGTATTTATTAAAAAACTTATTAGTAATAATATTTTGTGAATTATTAAGAAATCTATATACACATATTTCTTTAATTTTTAATGAAGAATTTGTTAAATATTTACCTTTATATTTAACCTTAACATCAAGCAATATATCCATAAAGTTAAAGGCTTAGAATAATGTCAATATTTTAATTCATACAACAGTCAATCCTTATTATGTTAATAATACATATATTTTCTAATGTTGTAATACTTAACAGAATCAACCATGACAATACATATACATGTTCATATATAAATCTTGCTAGTAATGATGGTCACTTTAAATTAGTTACTAAAATGTACCATGTTTTAACGAAAAAACAAAACAACTTAAGACTGCTTTTCAGGTTATCTCTCTTTCGTAAATAAATTAAGTGTTTTTAATCACACTGCGAACCATGCAATTGGTGAACAGTAAGATTGTAAATTAATGATTGTTTGCTGGTGTTCACACTGGTAACCTAGGTACAATTAATGGAAAATAAAAGTTAGCTATTTACAGCTGTAAAGCTTTACATATATGTAGATTAAGACATATATAACTGATACAAAATAATAATAATAATAAATAAATCCGGTTAGTTTTCGTAAAAATGCACATTATTTTGTGTTTGAAAATAGAAGCACAAAAAGCACAAACATGTGGCTTCCATAGTGTTCTATTTCCATAACTCTTCATTAATCACATCATTAAAACAAAAGCATTTGGAGATAGAACAGTCTGGTCCGAAGTCGTATCATTACTGATTGTTCTATCCTATATTGTAGATTGTGGAGTTAGAACAATTTTGTACGCCAACATTGGCCAGAGGAAGGGCCTAATTTTACCTATGTAACCGTAACTCCGTTTTTAAAAACAAATTAGACTTCGAATACTCTGGTTCTCATTCGACGTCTTTCATATTCCTTGGTACCTAATATAATTGAAGTTCGCGTGGTAGTATAACTTAACGGGTGAGAATCATTACTAGCAAGAGTATACTAACATACTCGGAAATACTATAAAATATTCTGTACATGATTCAACTTCAATGGATTGTTGTACGTCCATATTTGTTAGTACCAACGCTTAGAACTAAAACCTAACAACAAATATAAACTTGAGTATTGTCCTTTGCGACATTATAGTTTTATTATACTATTTATTCATTATAATGCGGATTAAAATAATATACCCATTTCCAATTCGTTCCCAATTATAAAATAGTAGAGACATAAACTATTTAAAGATAATAAAATAGTAATTTTAGTATGGGCTTTAAGAGTAGTATAAATACTGTCTATCTGCTCTTTGAATGCATTTGAAATACATAAAGAAAAAATACCAAAGCTGCCATTTGATGCCATATCTGCCATGCTATACTTACTAACCTTTTACAGTATTAAGTAGTTTATTTGGACTTTAAATTTTAAATGTTTGTTGGTAACAGTTATAAAGCTATACTGTAATCCTGTTATTACTCATGAGAACAATTATATAATTACGTAATACTGGATATTATTCACAGCTTTCTTTTTTCTATGAATTTATTAGTTTATGTTACATATCCTAATACTGTAATATATACGGTGCATATTCACGTATATATTGCATATCAGTACACATGTAGGCCTACTTTGAAATGGGTGATTCTAGAAATAATGTGATGCTGCTCTTAAATCCAAAGCATGTTAAATTAACGTACTAAAGAGAAAGCTTAAACAATTTATTGTTCGTATTTATCGTGAATATATTTCAAAATTTGACTTCATAATTATATTATTTACTGAAGTATACTAACTAATGAAAATATGAAAGTGAAGGTAAATTATTTTATAATAATAATTTTACAGTACCACACAGTCAATGGTATTAGAATTTCACGTAAAAATGCGCCGCAATTCAAAATACTCAAAATATGTTGCATTTCAAAATCCACAGCATAAAGTTAAGATTCACGTATTTTTTTCTGTTATATTGAAGTAAGTAACTAGACCATATAGCAGTAGAACGGATTATTGCAATATTAATCTTTCTTAAATACGTCTATAAATTAACGAACAGTTACGTTCAACGTGACGGACAGCGGACTTGCCTTATTGGTAGACTAGCAAATATCCATACCTATACCCGATACCACTTCGCTGACACTATAATATAGTATACTATATGCATACCTGTACCCGGTACCACCTATTTGACATTATATAGTATACCTATACCCGATGCCACCTCGCTGACACTATATTATACGTTACCTATACCCGATACCACCTCGTTGACATTATATAGTAGGTTATATACATACCTATATCTGACACTATCTCTTCCTCTCTGCAGGCTTCTTTAGCTGCGGCAGCAATCCGTTCCGGTTCCGTGACAGTTCCGGGGCCCCACAGAGGTCCCGCCGTCATGATGGGGAGGTTGGTCTCGTTAACGCAGGCTCTGAGACCAAGAGCGATTGCGTCTTCGGCGGCCTGTTGTCTCTTCAGCGCCACTTGTGCCGCCATTACGCGTTGACGTTCCGCAATCAGGTTGCATTTTGGACAGGTACAATCCTTGTAGCGACAATGCCGCTTGTGCCCCTTCAACCAAGAAACCATGCCATGGTTCCGGCAGCGAGCACATTTGGGTTTCCTAGAACCTTTTTCCGTGACGGGATAAAGCGTCACCGAGTTCATGTCGGGATCTAAACTCGTCACCTTGTGTGTGTAGCAGATATCAGTTATTTAGTTAATTGTAGACCCCCGTGGTCCCGCCCACTTGAAGCCAAGGGGCTTGACCACGCGCCTGTAACTGTCAGGAAACACTCCAATAATTGGTTCAATCCACACCCACATCGACTCTTTGCCGTCAATCTGGCTTCCCATTGGCTGTAAGGTAAGTAAACACAGCCCCAGTTGAAACATAGTTTTAATATGCCAGTCAACGTCGTGTCGCGTCCATGACAGACATGGGTTCGTTTGTTTTCTTTGATAAAATACTTGCAGGTTTTATATACCCACCACCACCTCGCCTCTCCTCTCTGAGAGTACACATGGGACTTTTATTGTTAACTCTTGTGGCTTGGAAGAGTGAAGGTTGAGAGAAGTGTGTGTGGATGAGGTGGGGGTTGTCAGGAATGGTGGGGTGGGGGTGGGGGTGGGGTTGCTCTGGCTGGGTGGTGATGATATCTTTATTGAATAGCCGGTGCTCTATACATCGATATCCTTTGTAATATTTTAATAGTTCACAATTTGAATTGCTCCTCTTTTATATACAGACTAAAATATCATGTATCGTTTTATTTTCAAAATATATTTGTATGCTATCTCACTGCATTGGATACAGAATGAAATTATTTTATCCATTAATAATACCAAATACTAATTATTAGTTTCTTTTAACACATTCTAAGAAATAGACAATCCATAACTTTTAAAGAATATATGGCACATGGAGAGGTGAAAGTATGAGTTTTAAAAACTAAAGAGTTTTCAACTAGATATCATTTGTACATAGAAACATTCCAATATATAAAACAAACAAAATCAACATAATATCAGAAACTACCTAGATAGAATAATTTAAAATGATGTTGCCTTACGATATTTAAGTAAGCTTCACTTATTATTCACTATATATTTCTTACATCCGCAGAACACGATTAAGAATATTGCTTTTTCTATTCAGCAACAGACGTTGTGCATCTTGTGTATCTTAGACCACTCTGAAGTTACGAGTTTAAATATGTCCATGTGGTGTAGTAGAGACAACTCCGCTATGATAAATTATACGCGCTTTTCGAGCTTCATTTTAATAGCAAAGCAAACACAGACACTTCAATCTGGGTTTAAATGTAAGTTGAACACCTCGTTACGATGAAACATCCAACCAGGTTATATCATGTGTTTGTGTGCATGCGCTTTTGTGCAATTGCAGTATGCATTGTGTTCACTCAGATGCGATAACAATTGGACGTTTTATATGATTCCATTTTTATAAGAATTACATTAGGTTTATTATTTTGTCAAGAATAATTCATCTGTTGAATTTTGTAAAATTTAGAATCAAGAATATTTCAATGAGATTGTTTTGATAATTTTAGTATAGGTGGTTTGTATTGAGTTTGTTTAAAGAAATGAACTTATTTTCTGATTATTAGATTCACGAGAATGACACGCATTTTAAAATAAATACTATCAACATTTGAAATATGTATCATATGGAACAAAACACGCTTTAAAACATAGTTGCGTCGTGCACATTGACACACACGCACATTAAAGGTTCAAGATTAAAGGTGCGTTCAGATGTAAAGATGCGTACCGACCTAACGCGGGAACTGGTGCTCCGGTTCCCGGGAAAAAACGCAGCCGGTTCCCGCATTAGATCTGGACGCACCTTTAGATGGCCGCAAATTGGCCAAATATGAGTTATATGCAAAGTATATTCAATTAGCATCCGTATCCCCTTCAGCTATTTATCCAGCTGATATCGCCACACAGAGCTTACAGCTCTGCCTGGACAACTTGGCCCAAGAACAACTCGTCCAAGACAACCCCGCCAATACAACTCGGCCCAGTGTCTAGGACAACTCGGCCAATGGATGTATAGAAGCAATAGATAAT
Organism: Lepetodrilus fucensis; assembly: GCA_032361325.1. Taxonomy (NCBI): domain Eukaryota; kingdom Metazoa; phylum Mollusca; class Gastropoda; order Lepetellida; family Lepetodrilidae; genus Lepetodrilus; species Lepetodrilus fucensis. Next base: position 20,122 of record JAUTBV010051439.1, read on the forward strand.
TCATGATAATATGGACTCACTAACATTCCAGACTACGAGTGACACACGTGTGTGTGGCCACTAACCCCGTCCAGCCACTAACCACGTCCCACGCATAAGCAGTCTTAGCCCGGGAGCTGAGTAGGCCTACCATGCACCCCCCCCAGGACAATTTTTCATGGGTACCAAAATGTTCAGTAGAGTCCACTCTATCAGAAAAATGATGTTCCCAAGA
>JAUTBV010051550.1:0-20332 GCA_032361325.1 Lepetodrilus fucensis
TTCCAACATTTCAACCAATAACTGGCTTGCAAATTTACATTTTCGTGGCTCAATCTTATGTACGTTCGACTGGTGTGAGACTAGTTCCACTACATTGGTAGAGTATTACCCCAACCCCAATGCAAAGTAGCACAATTTCCAAGTCGTATTACAGTATTTCACATCAGTTTGCATCTCCTGTGACTTCAGCTGACATTCCTGTTTGCGGCCATCTACATCCGGTACTACATGAGCAAGTACGACAGCGAACTCTCAACCACTGTTGTGTCAATCATTGCGCTGACGGTGACACTGCTGACGTCCGCCATCGTCCCCGTCGACATCTTCCTCGTGTCGTACATGAAGACAGCAGATGGTCAGTTCAAGGTATGTGGTCAGCGTGTCCATGGTTACCATGGTTGCAATGTTTCTTCAATGTTGCCTATACTGTGCCTGAGTTTGTGATGACACTTTATACAATTTACATATATGCTATATGAGACTGTTATTCATTATCTCGTATGTACTCTCGTACTGTACTACAATTCATCAGAAGTGAACAATTGGAGAAAGCAATGCAAAATTGATTAGTATATTTTTTGCTACATATTTCTTTCGTGTTATTAACTCTCTCCTTATGCCTATGGATGAGATGTTCCCGCTGCGACGTAAAGCATTAATTCAATCAATCAAAAGCCATACTAGCGGCCACCTGAAATTCCCTAAAGAGCAGTGCCTGTAAATTATTGAGTTGAATAGAACACACGTTGATGTTACACATCAGATATGAATTATTTTCAAATGATAACAAGATGAATAATAGAGAAGAATACTGCTGTGGTTTGACAATATTTACTCTTGTTATTAATTACAGGATTGGGCCAATGATTCAACCACTCGGGAAAATATTGAACAGTCTGTTCTCATTGGTTACTACAGTAAGTAGCAAGACAGGATTTCTACAACAGGATTTCTGAGGTTATGTATAATTATCAGGGCTCAGTTTAGCGGCTAATTAGGGGGCCATGGCGACCTAATTTTGCATTTGGCTACCAATATTTCACTTATTTTAAGTGTTACTGGCTATGAAGGAGCCAAAAGGCTCCTTGGAAAAAGAAATTGTAACTGAGGCCTGAATTATAAACATACTAATGGTTTGCATCCCTGCTGTGCACATGGCAGTAATGTGGCATGAACCACGTGAATGGTGCGGGTTTATTTTTCGGACCCAGAACTGGACTGGACATGCAGTCTTAATCCCTGGACCCGGACCCAATTCCTGACAATCTGATTGGCTCACATGCTTAGGGTTATGGTTAGGAAACTATGTTATTAAACTTTTGGGTCACACAAGCCCATCAGATTTAGTTTGGGTCCATTGAATAGACTGCGAATAGTCCTGGGCCTGAGATTACCAAAACGTCGTGTGACGTCATAGCCTGAGTACGTTTTATGAACAAAATTCTGAGTTGAGTATGAAATCATACTCAGAAAGGTTTCGTAATCTCTGGGCCTGGTCCGGGGAATTGATCTCATTAACATGGTACTGTCATTATGTCAGGATTCAAATCTAGAACTTAGAAGTGTCTGATTCTCCTGGATTTATTTTTATTTGATGATGATTCTCCATGGTGCTGACTGGTTGGTTTTCTTCCAGCTCTGTATGCGCTGGTCACGGCCCTACTCTTCCTGGTTCTGCCGTTCTTCTACTTCTTTTATGAAGAAAAAGACGAAGCAACGTCAGTTAGTGTCAAAAGTGTAAGTATCTCACAGGATAGTATCACACAGGATAGTATCACACAGGATACTTGCAGGATAGAAATGAAGACTTTTCATGCTTTTTGTGAACATTTGTTATTTGTATCACTATTCAGGCTACATACATTTTAAAGGTAAGTTTCTATCACTGAGGATAGTATCTTGCAGGATGTTATCAATCTAAAACGGTCAAGTTCAGACTATCATTGGAATGTTAGAATATTAGTTTTTCTACACTAATCTTTACTGATAAGATACAATAAAGATTTGTTATGTTCCAGAGATGCTGCACTGCTCTGAAATATGAAATCGTGTTTGTGTTCATCGTCACTGTGCTGCTGATTGTGGGGTATGTATTATAGCGTGGACCGAAGATATTATAGCGTGGAACAAACATATTACCTTATACCGTAGCCAGCTTCGTGGCGTAATGGTTAGAGCGTCGGCCCGGAGTGCGGAAGGTCGCGGGTTCGATCCCCGATCGCATCATACCAAAAGACGTTAAAAATGTGGTACTTGTTGTTTCCCTGCTTGGCGCTCAGCATTAAAGGGGTAAAGCAAAGACTGGCCAGCTCGGAGTCAGTATACTGTGTGAGTGGGGTATCATTGTATTATCTGTGAACTAGCACTATAAAAACTGGTGGAAATCCAGACTAATCAAGCAGTACATATGCATGCAAGTCTTAACTTGCCTATCTGTATGGTGTTATTTGGTGGTTTCAGAGCCGTTGTCCCAAACAAGCCAATGCCGAATGCTAACGAAACTGAATGGAAACAGATAGAAGCTCTCTTCAAGGACTTTGACAGCAATGGTAGATATCTAATAATGGCATCTGCAAGTAGCTGGGTGTACAGGATTTAGTGCTCTGAAATTTCCTGTATACTGCTGGATTACAGTATGATGGGGTTTACATGAACTTGTAGCTGTTAGAATTCTATACATCCATATACACACATATGTAATAACTAATCATTACTCAAAACATATAATGATCTACATAGTTCTTTTCTTCTTTTTCTTTCTTTCTATAATTTGAGATAAAATATTTCTTTTCTTTTTATCTATTATAAATTGTTCACTAACTTTACTGTGTATGTGTATTTTCACAAGCACATGTCATATTACTGTATTGTGTTTGTTTGTTATTTCCAGCCCTTGAGAATTCACTCAGCTTCGTCATCAGTGTTCTCAGTCTGATTGGAATGTTGTCCCTCATCTTGTATACTGTAAGTTTACACTAGCAATTTATGCTGTAATTTACTCACTAGCAACTAGGGGTGTAACGATAAGTCGATCTATTGCAATAGTGTGTGTCCCGATAGCAATCTATCGATAGCAATCTTAACAATCGATAACTATTGGCAATAGTATGATTGACTATCGATAGTTCCGATAATTGACTTCAGCAACGCTTCAGCATCAACATTACATATATACATAAGAGTGCATATACCTATTTTATTTTCATATTGGGCGTCAAAATTACCACGTCAAGCACTCAATTTCTTTAATGGAACAAAATACATGGATATGTAATAAAACTTGTGGTAACATCAATATCAGCCAATCAGCAAAAAACTGGTCTCTCCATTCAATCTCAACATGGGCATGAAATGGTTGCTTTCAAAATGCAAAGCAAACAATTCCAACTCATGATAAAACATGTCTCTAGACAGCTTGAAACCATCTGAGCAATATTAACCCCTTATCTACATATTTTTTTTCAAAAATTCTTGAATCACTAATCACACAATAACAAGACATGCTCTAAAATTTCGCCTGATAAAATACAAAATTACCTCTCTCGTTACACGAACTTAACGAAACGAAAACTCCAAGAAACTGAAACCAAGTTCACCAAGTTAATATTTGGAAAGAATGTTACAACCTGGGAGACAATGGGTTTATAATCTTTACACAATCCTGTCATGATCCTTGACTTTGTAATAGAATTTAAAATTCTTGACTCAATTTCGAGCATTTCTTGTTTGGCAATTATTGAAAACATGTGAAGGCATGGGAAACTGATATGTTTTCAATAGGCCCAAATGAGACAGGCCCAGGATATTGTGTTACAAGCTCAATGTGAAATTTATTTTCTCACCATATTTTTTCAGCCATGCCTAATGATTTAATTAGCTTATGTTTTAGTGGGTTTTTAAAAAACCTTGTAATCTAGATGTAATGATAAGTTTAATTACCATATCAGATAATATTAAATGAGTTAAATATATTATCAAACCAGGGGTAACATCCTGGAATTATCCTTACAAAGTTAATTCTTTCAGTGTATACATGAGACTTTTTAACCTTCCACCAACAAGGACAACTAAAGATGCCCTATGTGGTGGTTACAATTAATCCACTAGGGAGAAATGTACACAAAGCAAAAATGCCCAAGACATTGATTTATAAATTCACATTTTTGTCATGACGACGTAATGTCGATGCGACAAGGCTGCAACTACGCACACTCCGACCTCCGACCTCCGACCGAAGCAACAACCTCATACACACAAGTGTCCCCCCTCCCTCCCTCCCTCCCTCCCCTCAACTCTCCTCCTCATCTTCATCCCCCTGGACAAGATATTACCAAGTCGACACATCCCCAGAATGCAGGAGACAAAGAATGAGCAAACATCTGTTTAATTGCTCAGATAAACAGTGTAACAGTTTATACAAGCAGAAGCACTACCTAAATAGATGGAGATAGAAGCACGGTGTTTGCATTCGAGGGGACAAATTAAACCTGCACACATTGTTGGGATGACACCGCCAGAGGACCCGGGTGCTGCCGCCAAGATTCAACCAATCATGCGGCGACGTCGGCAAGACTGACATCATCTCAGGCGTCTTTGGGTCTTAGTGCCGATCTCAAGGCAAACTCCAGCGGATGAAACATATTGAAGATTAAGACCATGCTCTTGGATATTTATCATCTAATCCGCAACCAATCTTTGGTCAAAATCCAACTCTGTCTAAACTAAATTTTTTAACACCAGAAAAAAATATTTTACATATTTTTTTCCCAAGGTTTCTGGTAAAATAAAGTTTGTTGTATGCAACACATGGCTCAAGTATATATTTGAACTTTAATATAATGCATATGGCCCAAAAACTAAGCATATAAAATTCAAATAATTTGAAAACTTTTTTAAGCAGCTTAGGGTAATATTTTAACAAAACAAGATAGGGCACTATATAAAATGCTGCATAAATATTATTATTATAAAATAATCCATCAACTCACACGTAATTTTTTTAACTATAGCATCTACATAATGAACCAGCACAAACATAATAATTTACATAACCTTGATTAATGGCCAATTAACCTTTCCCCAACTAGAGACAATCATAGTTGCCCTACATACCAGTTCTTATGATTAGCACAGTTTGTAAAAAAAAAAATGTTAAAAGGTTTCCACGATATATCATTTTTCAATTTTATATTTTTTTCCCTTGCATAAAGTCTCCATTGGTGGGCGAAGTCATGCTCCACCATGGCCAATTTCAAGATATCATGTTCCTCAATCAAAGTTATCCCAAGAAACGAAACCGCCTGGTATCAGATGATCTGGCAATTACCAGATTTACTACAGCCTGTGGTTCTGTGCGGAGATTAATCCCATTGGTTCTGTTTCACCTATTGTCTGGCCATGGAAAAAGCTATTGTGCGGTCACGAGAACCTCCTAAACCCTGGCTCACACCTCCCTTAGCTACAAGAGGCGCTGTACCACCACACTGGCCTACTGCCATGTGTTGTGACTGTCGTGACTTGTCGTGACTTGTCTATACCATCATAATCATCAGTCATCACTTTTTTCATCATAATTAGCTTCATCATCGTTATCATAATAATTATCATAATTGTCATCATCATCATCATCATCATCATCATCACCACCACCACCATCATCATCATCATCATCACCATCATCACCATCATCACCATCATCATCATCATCATCATCATCATCATCACCACCACCATCATAATAAACACCCACCATCACTATTTTTATTATTTTTTACATCATCACTATCATAAGAATAATTATCATTATCACCACCACCATCATAATAATCACCATCACTATTTTCGTCTTTGTTGACATCATCATCACTATCTCTGTATCTGAATATCAGCACCGACCAGCTACACATACTTATCAGAATTTAGTGCTGCATCAGCATCTTAGAAATTATTTCAATCTCAACAGCTGTATCAAGAGTAAAATTAAATTACACTGTAGCAATATTCACGCCCCCCAAACACCCACACATCCATATATACAATGTATTCCTAACACCAAAAAAAAGATAAATATCTAAAAGTGGAAGCAACCACCATTCCACCTTTTCCAAAATCCTAGATCCACCCATATTTACTGCAAATATTTTAGAATACAATAGCTCATTATGTACCTCCTTTGTTCATTTTACTGTGTGATATACTTATCTATAAATAAAAGCATAGACTACCTACTTTCCTAATTGTTATATGGCCCATGTATGACATGTGACGTCATATTTCACCATCAGAATCAAACACATATCTCTGTGTTATCATGAAATTTCCGCCACGGAAATATCAATTACCCATGTAAGTGATGTGTATTTAGCGTTAAAGTGCTATGGCTTTCCCATTTGATCGCTATCGATTTGTGAGCAGAGAAATGAAGGCGCCAATGCTATACACTTACAAGACGTCTATCATACAGGAAAAGTAAATACTTCTTTAAAGCCCTAAAAAAAAGGAGACGGATCAAGATAATATCATATTCCGAACACTGTATACTGTATGTAAGTCGCAGCATTACATTACCCATGGTTTAGAGATTTCATGTCAAGTGGAATTCCACTCCCATGATTGTTAAAATTACGTCTCTTTAACACTAAAGCGATCTCTAAAGCTGTAAATCCATGAAAATATGGCTTGATCCGAGACTGATGATAAGCATTTCTTTTTCTGTGTACTAATACTGTCAGCCAGGCCACTAATGCTGTCGACTAGAAGCTTACTTTATGTGTTTAGAAGCTTACTCTATGTATCGTTTCATGACATGGATGCATGTTTTCTTTGAGACCATGCCACTAATGCCATCAACTGAAAGCTTAATCTATGTGTTTAGAAGCTTACTCTGTGTATCGTTTCATGACATGGATGCATGTTTTCTTTGAGACCATGCCACTAATGCCATCAACTGAAAGCTTAGTCTATGTGTTTAGAAGCCTCTATGCATCAATTCTTGGAATTGATGCATTTTTCTTTGAGACCGTCGCAACTACACCATCATGGTGACGTGACATCCCTCAATTCTGACTAGTGACAGGCCACAATTCTGACTCGTGACTAGGTGTCATTATGACTCTTACTCCTGTTCCGACTGCTGACTCCACCGTATATCCGTGAATTAACTCGGCTTGTCGGGGTGGATTAGATCCACCGGACAGTCGGACAATGACCTCTCGACGAGTGGAGCTGCAGACCGTAATCCACCTGCATCTAAGGTGGTCGTTCTCATGGAAGTCCTAGTTAGCTTGAAGCCAAGGTTGGAGAGAATCCAAGGTTGGGAGTTTTTCAGGTGATGTGCTGTAACCAGGGTGAAGCACCCTGAGTTTAACCCTTTCTCTGCTGGATTAGGCATATGCACTGCTCTATAGGGTATCTCAAGATGCCTTCAGCATTGAGGGTTAACTCCATCTACGAGAGTGTGACTACAGAGCTAGTGAACTATTAAAACATGAAACTTCACCAAAATGACATTTACTTCAAAGTACAAGTTAGCATTATTATTTGGTGTGACTTTTACCAATGAAGAAAATATAAAGCATTCTTGTCCTGTTTAATGATCAGCAAACAGCAAGGGGAATTTATCATATGATTGGGAACTGGGTGATGGGCAGTTACCATACTTAAATATATGATTTTGTATAATTTTTCCATTGAATCAAACAGAACATAATAAAAAGAATCATCATTATGTATTTCTACCCAAAACACCAGAACATGATTTTATCATATAATGGACAGGACAGGAAATGGTTGGTATTGATATCAAAGTCTTTAAGGCTCCATACTAGAAGTAAAACCCTTTTTTGTTTTCCCACATAGATTCAAGAAGAAGCAGAGTAGTTGTTGTCTTTTTCGGTGAAGGATATGGAGACAGGTAGGGGCAACCTTAGAAGGTTGAAGACAAAAGTCTCAGCGAAATCATATCTAATCAATCTGCAGATGGCTGGATATGATGTCAAGATGGTACCCTACATCAAGGTCTTTACTTCTGCTCTGCTGGAGGAAGACCATTCGGTATTAGCACTTCAGAACCATCGAGCTTACCGAGAACCAGCAAGCTTAGTGATCGACTTCTAGAATCCAAGGAACACCCTATACAGTGATACACCCTATACTGCAACAAGACTCATCAGATGTCATCAGATGTCATCAGATGTCATCAGATGTCGTCACAGGTCATCAGAAGTCATCAGGGGTTATCAGAAGGCATCAATGATCATCAAGGCATCTGACATTGATCACATGGATCATTTGACCAAGGTCAAGGTCATGTTCAAGATGTTCATATTGCTTGGAAATGTTATGTTCATTTGTAAAATGGTTACTGTAAATTGTCATGTTCAAGATGTTCATATTGCTTGTGAATTTTTAGGTTCATTTAGGGGATAAAGGTCTACTGTTTGGAAATCAGAGGGTATCAATCGTAAATTGATACCGTCTAAATTTCAATTGAACACCGAACGTGCGGCTTTAAATTGTCACAAATATTCAGGACATTTTATCTGACAGTCAAGACACAAGTGACTTTAAAAGACACAAGTGTTTTAGTATACCTCATAAAATTCAAAATGACATTTCAGCAGTTATTCAGGAACATAGCCAGCAAGTGATGACATAAATCTGTAAGCCATGCTTGTTTCTCATGCAGATGTTATCTTAAGATGTATTACACCTCCTCTACAACAAAAACCTAATCCCATACCATCAAGTCTAGTATGTATGTATGTACGTATACATACACCCGCTCTCATTCAATTCCTTTCAATACAACTTTTTTACTTCTCATTATCATAATCCTACCCCAAAGCCAAGTCTCTCAACAAAGTAGTTCATTTACTTCTGACACTGTAGCTAATTTCCCAAACCAAGAAACTCTTCCCCCTCTTCCCCTCCCAACCCCTCCCTCGATTATTCCCTCCCAACGGAGCAGAAAAGTTGACAGGATTAAAGTACACCTAGACGGGTCCCCTGTGATCAGCGATCCTTAAGGCCGCACTGACTCAAAAAATAAAATAATAAAAAAAAATTAAATCAGGCTCGCTGACCCAGATATGGATGTTGTCCTGGGACGACCAGGGGAACAATAGCCAGGACAATAGACCAGGCCTGCTCATACATATAGCACAATCTGGAGACTAGGCAACTCAATACCAACAGCCCTGTGTTTTCCCACCCAGTTGAAGTCTGGGCCAGAAAGGTCTACTGAGATGGAGATTGAGTTCCCTTACACTTGAAAACACTACAAGCACACTTCTGACGACATTCTCCTGTTCCGAAGAAAACACACACAGCGTATGAATATACATATAATTAACTCTTCTTTTCTTTTTTAGTGAAATTTATTCATTTATTATTTTTTTTATGTTTTACTTTTCATTTATTATTAAATGTAATCTAGATTTACAGTAGTTTTATTTAAGATTTTTTATTATTTTGTTTTATTCATTTATTAATGATCTTTTATTTTATTTATTAGATCTACTTATAACTTATGACAATAATTGTATCCATTCACGTTTTCCAAGATGTACATAATCTATTTTTTTACATTATGGATGAAATTTGTGAATGAAATAAAATGTTCTTACAGTATTGTTAAATATTTCTTTTGACTGTGAATGTAAGTCTCATGTTCAATAAAGCCACTGATATGAAGGAAAATAAGCTTGATTATCATACAGTTAAAAAGTAGAACCGAGAAGATTGTTTATTCTAATGAAACCTGTAATGGCCGATTTGTTGATGATGTGTAGCATATACTCCCATCAATAGTATGAAGAGTTAACCAACAGAAGCATCTCATTATCTGACATCCATCACCTCATTTAACCTTCTCCATGCTGAAGGCAACCAGATATGCCCTAAAGAGCACTGTCTGTGCCCAATCCAGAAGGGAGAGGGTTAAAACACCTACAGAATAAGAGTACATTTTTTAATATTCTTTAATTCGGATTTACAGGGACTTTCAAGATTTTTTCATTTATATTACAACTTGTCAGTTTTAAACAGGAGGAAACTGTCAACATCTGTAGCACTGAATGTTGCAGTAACCCTGAGAGGACTGGTTGGTACTGATGGACCAGTACGGTAATGATCTGTACAGACAGTGAATCCCATCATGATTGCTTCGGAAAGGCATCTTTCATGAACACCCCAGGTTCTGAAGTTCTGAAGTTCTACCAATTGCACTACCACCCACATCATAAATACACGGGAAGAAGAGTATAGGGGCAGACATTTTGGATACCTTATCACAGCATCCTGTAACTTATCTGATTAATTTCTGATTCTTAAACGTGACCACTTCGATTAGTAAACAAACCAGCATTATCTCCCTTGCTCCACCCACAACAGAACCCAATTCCAATTAATTCGGAATCGTTTAAAAATCAAGTGTACAGCTCCGTACACATCTTAATGAAATTCCTCCACTGGCAATGCAAAGAGTTATCAAGTCTAATTTTAGCCCTCTTGGAACTTCACCCCAATTCTACCAACATCACACTTCACGAAAGCTTCACTTACATCGCCCAGCCCACAAGTTGATTAAACAAACTACTGATTGTTTTTCTTTCCAGACCAATGGAACACGTCTTCAGGGAGCCAATTCTGCAGACACGATCAAAGTTTTCGTAGATAAGTACACGACAGGCTCAACTTTTTTCGGCCCAAATAGACACGTAAAACGTCGTAAAATGTCGACTTAGCGGCAACGATTGTATATATACAAATGTCCAATGTTTACACACAGGCCAGTATCGCTTATCTGTAAATAAATCGTAAGCTTCGCCGCCAAATTTCACAATGATGGCATATCTCTCAGAAAGCTGGCAGCAGTGTTTCCTTTCCATCAACAATGGTAAGCACCAACGTGACAAATATCAATTCACGTTATGTGATATAATACCAATTTTTGTCAAACTAGAGCCGCAATTGCTGAGATAACATCCCTTTTAACTGAATAATAGCATCTATGAGACTGTTTGGAACGGAGAATCCCGCGATAAGTGATGCATAATTAAACGCAATTTGAGGAGACGCTTATCTCCCTTTAAGCGTGTTACTCAGACTAAACAAGCCGGAGTGTCATTAGTTGTAGAACAAACATGTGTAGATAAACCTGTTACTGCAAACCCACTTGTTTCAAGAAAAACATAGCTCTGGAATATTTCAACATCCCTCGACCGTGGCCTGGGTGAAAAGCCAAGAAAAAAATATTCTTAAAAAACGAAGTGTGGATCATTTAAAAAAATTTAAGTTCGTACAAAATAAAAAAATGTTTGGTAAATATTACCGCGCCCATAGATACGGAACCAAATGTTAGTTACCACGCCAAACTGTCTGCTCTGTGTGTATCCAAACCCAGACTTCTATTTATTTCAATAATGCCGGTACAGTTTCCAATATTCCGTAAGCCTATCAAATACTACTTAATTTTTTTTTAAACAGTCATACCCCCGAAAAAACATGTGTACAATTTTACTTTTCCCATACACAGCGCTAGGTCCAAATATCATTACGATAAGGGGGATAGTCAGCCTGAGAAAAATCATTTATTCCCTTCGCAAGAACTTCAGGGTTAAATGTTTGTTTTTGATACACATCACTGCTAGTGATATCATCGGATGTCGATAACCCTCAAACCACTTAGAATCATGCCGAGGTTCAGCTTTTTTTTCATATTTTTTTTGGGGGTTTATGTCGGTGCTAATATAGGCATTAGCTTTCCTCCCTGTCGGCATCTTTCATGGCCTTTGACCTATGAACTTAATTTATATGATAGAACTGAATTTACATGTAATTATTCACTAAACACATTTCAAGTACCTTTAAGCATTACTGCTATAGTTTTTATTAAAGATCACACAAGACTGAACAAATCAATTGAAAAGGATAAAATAAAAACTATTGTATTTATTCCAATACACAGGTGGTAAAAGTATTTATGCTCAATTAACCTCAAATGTAATTACAAGAAATGGCATTTTATTGCCATTCTTAAGCAAAATACATGTATACTTATTCCCAATTTAGTCATACATTGAAAGATTATGCAAATAAAAATATAAAACAATATCATAAATGGTGATCATGCAAATTATATGCTTTGGGTATTTTCAACTGCACTAATAATTCTGTCTTTTCTTATAAAAGTATAAATAATGATAATAATAATAATAAAGATTAACATATTCCAATCATGTTAATCAGTTTATATCTGTACCAGACAATCAAATACAGTAATTAACCTTCTGCCACCTAAAGGCAATCCAACATTATTCCTAAAGAAAATGTAATCTGCACAAGTTAATCTGCACCAAATATAAAAAAATTCCTTGAGAGAACAATTTAATTTAGGAAAAGTTACATTCAAGTGCATAAGCTTTGAGGATTGGCCATATCAAAGTTAGATCTTTCAATATCTATAAATTACATCTAGTGAAAAAACTGCTGTGATTTCAAATTACTTTCGATAATGCATATATATATACAGTCATTCTAATGCTGTCAGCCAGTTTTTATATTATTGTGAACTTGTTTATAATAATAATGATAAATTAATTGATATAGTGCCTAATATCTGGCTAGTAGTCTCCCATTGGTGCTATATGCAGTAGTCAGGCTTAGATTTAGCATTACTTGTTGCAATACATAACATGTTCTTCATGATAACATTTTGACGTTGACACTCGGAGTCTCAGTTTACAGATTCTAGTGTCATTTTTTTAAAATGATAAACTTTTAAAACTAAAAGTCTCTTAAATACTCAGTATTATAAACAAATGAATAATAATTAATCCACATTATCTATTATCTTCTCAATCGTATAAAAATATTATTCTATCTAAGTTTATGAAGTTATAAATTATTTTCATTAGATAGAAAATTATTATGTGTAATTTAGATCTGTAATTTCAATAAATAAATACAAAGATAGAAAAAAATGCATGATCTTGAATTATTGCAATAAGATATACTATTTGCAAATATTTTATTGCAATAATTCAAGATAGTGCTAAATCACAGAGCCTTTTAAAGTATTTTAATACTTAATCATGTGGAGTTGTATGATTTTAAATTCATAATCATTCATTTGAACAATTCAGAATATAACATTGTGAATTCCTTTTGTCGAGGTATTATTTCCCTGACAAAGAATAAATGAACTGGCGGTTAATATAATTATTCACCAACATTTTTATTGCAACATGTGCATGCATGACAACTTTCTTAAGAAATCAACAGCAACCAACACTGCATTATTATAATGCAAACTAATAAAGTCGATTTATTCATGCAAGAATGAACACTGTTCAAAGGATTTTCAAACTTAAATTCAAAACCGATACTATGTTGTGTCAATAGGTAAATCCTATTTCGCCTTCTGAGAGTTTTTGATGAAAAGGTCCCAAGATTCTCATACCTGTTTGCATATTATTTCCGAACTGATAAAATTGGCGATACTATGGTTGGTATGTTTATCAATCAGACCTACTACCCGGAGAGAAAGATTTCCAGAGAAGTACGGAATTCTGTACGGAATCCTGGTTACTGAGGTAACAAACTAGACCCGGAATTTCGAGAGCAGCAATGTACCAAGATTAACAAAAATCAAGTGGCTGGATATCCCTCTATGATAATATTAGTATCAGCTCCGGGAAACACTGATGTAAAACAATTATTTTAACAACAGATTACAGGACAAAAATATCATATTAAAATTGTTATTTCTGACAAACAGGTTTTAAAATTCATGAATACAATTTCCTGATGTAATATGTTGAGTAAACACATTCCATTTACATTCTTGAACTTGGAATGCAAATTTAATCATATGATATGTGTGTGCAGTACAAGGAAATATGTTAAGCAAACAGATTAATGCATAGGTAATGTTGAAAGAACTGGAGCAACAATCGCTGCACACAGGTTATGCTAACTGCACACGTGATGTGTAAAGGTTATAATACTGTACATGTATTGAGGTAATAATTCATCATTAAAACCTGATACATCCTACCATAGACTTCTATGCGAGGCATATTCATAACTGTAGCTGTGATATAAGATGCTCCTACTGGCCTTGACCAGAAGGTTTAACCCTTTGGCTCAGTCGGTAGAGCGTTGGACTCACAATCCAACAACTCAGGTTTGAATCCCAAGATTGGCACAGATCTCGCTTACATAATAATAATAATAATACAGTATATTTATATGATGCATTAACTCCACACTACCTAGGGGCATGCTCAAAGTGCATACACATTGAATATACTAAGAGTGGTACAAGGAAGGAAAATACTAGTTTTGGCTTTGAAAGAGAGATATGTTTTTATGCTAAATTTTAACACTGAGAGGGAGTGTCTGATTTAGCTCCATGCTGGAGGCAACCAACATGTCCAGTTTGATGTGTGTTCACAGTGAACCACGCACTGGACATGGTGCGGCCTCATATGCGCACAGAGCACTATCATTGTGAATGATGTGCTATATAAATGCAATCATTATTATTATTATTTATCTTTTTTAAATATATATTTTGTTAATTAATTTATTTTTTATATATTTTATTTATTATTATTATTAGTTTATTTTTTTAAAGTTTTTTATTATTATTATTATTATTATTATTATTATTATTATTATTATTAACCAGATATGTCCTAAAGAGCAGTCTCTGTGTCTAATCAAGCAGGGAGAGGGTTACGACTACTAATGCATGTTATATTTGTTGGGGTTTTCTCACTACAATATACAGTCTGATAATTGTGGACAGTTATCATGGTACTAGTGATGTGGACAGTTATCCTGGTACTAGTGATATGGACAGTTATCATGGTACTATTGATGTGGACAGTTATCATGGGTTGTGGCAACATATTTTGGACACAGCAATTGTGGCAAGATGTGGAGGCAAGGTGTTGTGGACAGTTATGATGGCAGTGGTTGCACAGTTATTATGGCAACATGGTGTGGACAATTGTTATGATAGTAGTGGCAACATGTTGTAGACACAGCACAGTAACTGTGGCAACACATCTACAGTTATGCTGGTGGTGGCAACATCTGGTAGACAGAACACAGTTATTTTGGCAACATGTGGACAGTTATGATGGCAGTAGAACTATTAGTTCACAGTTACTGTGACAACATGTGGACAGTTATGTTGGCAGTAGAACTATTAGTTCACAGTTATTGTGACAACATGTGGACAGTTATGATGGCAGTAGAACTATTAGTTCACAGTTATTGTGACAAAAGTGATATGGACACAGCTATGAAATGGATAAATTCAGCTTAATGTCATCAACAGTAATACTTCACTCTATTGTGACCAGGGTATCCTTTCTCAAAGCTCTCATATCCACTATAGTACGAGACCATAGTGCTCTCATATCCACTATAGTACGAGACCATAGTGCTCTCATAAGTGCCAGACAAGAGATCACCATGGGAGTGCTTATGGTCTCATAAATCCCAATGCACAAGACAAGCAAAAAACATGTTTAGCTTAAACAAAAAGTTGTTTTCGGTTATTTTGTTTGACTGACTGTTTAGGATGTGAGCGGTCACCAGCTTTTTATATTCATAGAAATATGAAACTTGTTTCTTGTATAGCTAAACAATTTTCTTTGCCATGTGCGTTGCGCTTTAGAGGTTACAGAGCTTCGTGAAATGATACCCATGGGTGTAGCTATTAGGCACCATACAAGGCCCATGCCTGCTGATAATTTTGTCTTTAGAAAGCAAATTCAGGACTGTGATCCTCGATCCTTACTAACGTGCATTTTATTTCACTCCCTCTATGCATATGGTGACAAATTTATTAACATTGAAATCCAACCTCCAGTTTTATTCTCATAAAACAACCAAATTGTGGTACATGCAAAAAGATTTTTTTTTTAAATATTCAAGGCACTAATTTTTTTTATATATATGTAACATCGCTACGTGCATTACAAACATAGCAACAACAAAGGTATCAAAAGAAATTATAAACAATCCGGTTGCCAAATATAAGGTTACTCATTAAAATTCAAATCCTTCTCTGATAAGTATTGAAAGGACAATACCATGTTTCTAAATAAACAGGATCACATAATAAAATCCAGTGCTAAAAGTTGGTGCGCTTTAAAAGTACAGTATATAAAAAAATGTTTTTAAAACCACACTTTTATCTATTTATAATGGCTGACAGCGAGAAACGTGCAGGTGATTCACATTCACATGCAAGCGGAAGAAAGTTAACATTACAAACTTTATTTTCCAATTTCCGGCCTTTACAATAGATATATGTATGTCTTTCACTTGGACGTAACCTATTGTGCTCACACTGTACTGTTAACAATGGATGTGGTGGAACAGAAAAAAAAAGCTGGGCTTTATCGTATCTCAACTGGGTTTTCCCACATTGACGGTCGCTAAACTGTGGTGTTGCCTCTCAGACTGAGGCTAATCCTTAGTGTATAGGAAATTGTATACGCGAAGCCTGCTATTGGCTTTCATAGTTGAGACTCTCATTTTAAACCCAATCACGTCTGGCTGTGAACAATATATATACATATATACACAATATGTATACACGTATATACACAATAACCCCTGACAGTGGAATATTACTGAATGAGGAAGGAATAGTGTAAACTTTTCAATGGTGGAGCTTTCTATGAATCGCTGTAGAAATGCTAATTTCAAGTAGCTTGTGGAAAAATCATTCACATTTATATGAATACAGGACATGACATTTTTCTTTAAGGAAAAAAATATGAGGATAATATTATGGAGTAATGTATGGAGAATCACGAAGTCTTATTTGAAAGTTAGCTGCTATATATTTAATGAATTCCCTTCCTTATGAAATCTACTTAATTTTTGTTTTAATTAATAATATTGTCTTATAAATTAAAATCATATGTACATTTAGGGTTCAGGGGGAAATCCAAGTCCACAGAACAATCATAGCATTACGAGATGTATACGTGTGAATAGATTGTAGACATTCAATATCTGTAATGGTAGGGACAATGTCATATTATCATTGTACAACATAGCAAATCAATATAAATAGTGTCAACCAAAAATGTCAGCAATGCAACTGTACCCAGATAGCAAGCTTACGAGATACCAACTTCAATAGCAGAGTGGCATACTAGTGGGTAAACGTTGGGTAACTTTTAGCAGCATATGTGGATAACTTTTTTAAATATAAGAGATATATCCATGTATAGATTGGGCTATGTTGTACTACAAATATATCTTCTGAAATGATCCCAGCATTAAAATACAATATGCACAGAATGAGAGCTAGTGATTATATAGTCAAAGGGATCTAACTCTCCTACTTTGGGGAAAAGGAGGAGCCTGGAAAAATTTAACATTCAAGAGTTACTTCCCTTGAACTGCAAACCATCTTAATTTAAGGGTGCTTCAATTTACTAGACATCCCTGCATTAATAATAAAAGGACTATAAAAGCCAATATTTTCACTATTAATAAACAATACGTTAAGGCCATAGTTATTTGATTTGATTCCATGTCTCGGACAGTCGGAAATATTAATAAACAGATGTGATATCATTTGATTGGGTCCAATATGAAAATAATAATAATATGGACATTATGAATGGTCGGTTGGCAGAAAATAAAGATAACTGATCAAAATAATTGTAAATAATTGTTATGAACACCAGTACACATACATTGTCCATATTTGAAGTACTTATTACAAATGAAATTTTTGTTATTTACAGGGACAGAACTAGAAATTCGCCCAGCAGCCCGATCCATTTCTCCTAATGTGAAAAATATCCTACAGACTAGTAAAAATGTCATGTCTTGTTATTTATATGCTTTATCAAACTATAAGTGTAGATAACAAAAATCTAATTTATAGTAAGTACTGTATGTGTACTGATGCTCATTTTAAGTCGTTTATTTACAACTGTTAGGTGAACAGGACGATGCAGTGTTGACATGCGACTTCATCCACGTTGCGCCAGGTGCAAGAAACCTGTGCAATCCGTGCAGAGACCCATAATGAGTACGCCGTGTGCGAGAAACTTGTGCAATCCATGCAGAGAAACCTGTGTTGAGAATGCCTTGCCAATTTCAAAACAAATGATTGTTTAAATTCGCCAAGTACAATGGCATATTTCGATGGGTTTGCGTGGCATTTCATGCCTGAAAGTTCATATTCTTTCTAATATTGCTCTATATATTATATATGGCCAATAATAAAAATGGACATAGGTGAAATCTTCCAAGTGTATGAGTCTTTTAAAGGTCAACAACAACAAAATATTTTCTCAAGTGGAAAAGAAATCAAGTTGCTAAACCAGGAAATCAAATATGACCTAAGAAAAAAATCATTAATATTGGTAACTTTTTATTAGCAAAGAGATACAATGGCAAGATGAGTGCTTATATGGATATTCCAATTTCAACTAGTAACTGTAATAAATGCCACTCAAATGTCAAATCCTGATTAATAAGGTCAAGAAGTCATTTTAGTGCCCTTGTACTTGTTTAGTGCATTTCCACTAGCTTAGTGCTTATTTCCCTAGTTCTAGGGACTTGCTGTTCACTGACACACTTTATATGATTTCATTTTTATACATATAAACTCAAATAGTGCCATAGTTAAATTTCATTCCCTGGTTTACTAATTTTTCTGTGATAATTTTGGCTTGGGTTGTCGAAAATAGAAATTAATATAATTTGATATTTTGATCAGGTCCAATATAATAATAATAATAATCGGAGATTATGAATGGTCGGTTGACAGTAAATAATTGATCAATATAATTGTCTATACAAAACAAATATGGCTTGCTAATATGTAGAACAGTGGGCAATAATTAGGTAGAATTTAAAATCCAATTCACATCTAGATGAAATGCATAGCTTTTGTGGTATTGTGGTATAAAATGGATAGTTCATAGCAAAATAAAACTAAAAATAATATTATGTTATATATTATTAAAAATTAATATACCGGTAATCTATTGCAGTGGTTGTCATATTCCATAGGCTTGCATGTGGCTGAGGTGGAACGCATGGGGCGGGGCAGTGTTGGCAGGGTGGGATGGGTGGGGCAGGGCATTGTTGGCAGGGTGGGATGGATATCAATAGGGAAGTTTTGTGCAGAGATGGGACAATGGGACCCTCTGCATGCTAGATTCCACTGGGTACATTAGTTTGGTAATATTTGTTTATAATTATCAAATATTTGTAATAATGTAACACTCACTTCTTGCACACAGCACTAAGGATCCAAGAATGTACGTCCATGAAAATGGTGAACTAAGAATTCCTTGTAGATCGTAAAATCCTTCTCCACACTTAGCTTCCAACAACCGTCCATACATTGTCTCCTTTCTTCCAAAAATCTCTCAGGTATACCCTCCAGGATGCTGAGAAAGTAAGAATAATACACAATTAAATTATGACTTGCATTTAATTTACATATTTGTTTAAAACTAAAACAGACATGGAACAAGCAAACTTTAAATATTTGTAAAGTAGAAGAGATTATACTGCACATCCATGACCGGAACAAGTGAATCATACATAAAATATCTGATTGGGAAAATAAATGGGTTGTTTCCCTTTGATTATCAAGATTTATTAATGATCAGCTTTAAGTTCTATAAGACATTAAACCACCTGCTTATTATATCTTGACATATAGTCAGGATCGAACTAGTTCTTTCTGAGTTTGAATTCTACGCTCTACCACTTGAGCCATGGAGGCTATGAGAAAGCTAACACAAATCTATTTAGTATCTTGACACATTGAGAAGTACCCATTAACAGCACGATGTATGCAGAGATCAGTTATTGCACGAGGTGCACGTGAACATTATGACAGAAAACAGTGACATCACCACATCTAAGGCAACTCTTAGACACCATCTTGCTTGTGCGAGTTGTTCCTTTCACTCAGTACAGCTTACTGAAGTGACGTCACCTGTCTGTGCGAGAACACAGATGAAAGGAACAGGCCATAGAGCTCACAGTGGCGCCAGACTAGAGTCTAGACAGATTTAAAGGCCTCCACCCAAAAGTAAACTATTTAATAACCATTATATTAACTGGGTTGATCGTAACACTTAGTGCTATAGGAACTGCAACTTCCGTCCTATTGTAAACTGACTGGTTAATAATAAAATATAAAAATACTTTTTTTAAAGGCATAATATCATAGTTGGTTGGCCGATATGGTCGTCTAGCATGGTTTTACCTGAAAATAAATGCATTTGTTTTGACTACACAAGTACTTTATACAACCAGT
>JAUTBV010051661.1:0-20330 GCA_032361325.1 Lepetodrilus fucensis
GCACCTTTGGTGCCATTGCAACTTGCCCTGACTTGCTCTGCGGGCAAGTAACTCAAAATGTTAGTCTGGAGCCCTGGATGCTCACTCAGATGAATAATGTCCACATCCGACACTACACTATAAACGTTTCACAGTTGTACTATGTGTAGAAAGGTGAGAAAGTCCAAGTGGTTGACAAATGAATGGAAAACTTATTGCCAATGGCCGTTTGTGTACATACAGCCAGTGTTCGAAATAAAAAAATAATAAGGGGGTCATCCTCCATAGGCTCAATGTTAATGGTGGTAAAATCTGTAATGTTCAGGGGGTCACACAGATACCTTTAGCGTTGCAGATTTTCAAATGACCCCCGGACACCCTATTAAATCAAAGACTGTGTTACAGCAAAGACACTACCTGGCTATTTAACCAGTTAGCCTCATACAGGATGTCATACTCATAGCCTATAATCAGCTGATAATGTAGTCCAGAATCTAGACATCTATGGCACCATATGCATTCAGCTCATATCGAGCGCTAGTAGTGAGATAGTGGAGACGATGCAACTTTGTCTACTGATAATGGAGATCTACTGTTATCATGGATATGTTATTAATTTGTTAACAATGGTTACTGTAATCTGGTATTGAAAGTGTTTAAACACTGACTATGTCTGCATTGTGGATGCTTTCAACTAATCTAAAATTGATCTTGACCTACATGGCTACAAAATAAAAGTTAAATATTGCTTCTATTGGGGATTTACCAATGATGTGTACATGAAGACTTCAAGGATGATTATTTGCTGTAATAATGAAAGACGACATTACATCAGGGAATGTGCTGGGAAGTATAGATGTCTTCCCAGCTGTCGCGCTTTGTGACTAAGAAGTCACATACACGCCACATGTTTTACAGGTGATGCATAAGAAAAGCAAGCGTAAAGAATCAGCTGTAAAAGTGTTGGGATGAAATGATGAACTGAAGAAAAGGGAATGAGTAGTCACATACTAATTCATGAAAATAATAAGATATAATAAAATCTATGTTATACCTGTGATAATAATAAAACAACTAAAATTACATGATTTTAGAAATTAGAAGGAAGAATTTACAGATTTACTCCTACTTCCTCAGGAAGTTCCTGTTCATGTACTACTAGTATATTTATTCAAAACGGTTGGACGACAAATATAATGAATATTTCACATTCTAAGCATGCTTAAGAGTATTTAGAAATTAGTGATGTTGATCATTGTGCATGATCAGGCAACAGTTCACATTGTTTTGACAACACATCTTACCACATCTGAATCATCTTTTCAACGTTCCATCGCTCATAACAGGTGTTTTTACCGCAATTAAATATTTCTCCCGACTTCTGTGTGACACATTCTAGGAAGTAGAATACCAATAATGTCGCATTACCATTAAACTACTTATAAATTGTTTCTGTACATTCTTTTTTCGAAAGTGTCTAGTAATAATATTTGTCACTGGTCTAATTATAGAACATAAAGCCGCACTTCCGTTTACGTCATATAGTGTTACACGCGAGCATTGAAATATTATCTTTTACGAAAAATGAATAGAACATATCCATTATTCTTAAGTATCACGTTCAATGAAATATGTTTTCTTAATTGAAAAAAATGTATTTCCTATATAGTGATATAAGATAAGGCGCACAAACTACATATGAGGAAAAACTAATGAAATAATAGTGTCGGTGACGTTTTTCGGAAGTGCAAATATTTGAAATGACCTAAATAGCACTACACGCGAGTTTTATTTTATGAAAACAAATCCTTCGCTGTAGTTTGTTTACAGTCTAACAAAACATACTGTTTAACACAGTAACATAGATAATATGCTTTAATCGTAGTTTGCATACGGTAGGTTATCCAGTAGTTAATAACTATGCTATTTACGGGTAAAAATTGGAGTCTTCTAGCATGGAAAAGCCATGCTAAATACAAATTACACTGCACCGATCATCTGCAAGTTCAAAGATTTGCATTTCGTAAATAAAGAATGATGCATTTGACATTATTCTACCCTGCTACGTCGACACTACGTCTTTGCAAGTCAGACACTTAATAAGGAATTTGATTGGCTAATAATATTACAATAACTTAATATCCAGATCTGATATTGGGATAAAGGAGATTTTATATTTTTTAGATGCTGATTACCATTTGAGAAGGATCCATCTGTCAACATGAGTTGTTTCAAGGGTCGTATGAAAGAATACACCAGTGTCTCCCTCGATCGTTTTGATGGAGGAGTCAATCTCTCGTCCACCGTATTCTTCTTGTCACACTGTCACAAAGGTATAAAATGCAAATCTTCAGCATTCAGAACACGTCTGTCACATTCAATAGACTTTCAAATATTGCACTCATCATGCTATAGTTTGGCATGAAATGCATTGACAACCCTATTTCGTAGATTATCTCGGTAAATACTTCATTGAATGAAAAACAAAACAAAAACTTCATTTTCTTATTATATTTGCCATAACCAAAATAAAAAATATTGCACCAGTAATACAAAATCTGTTTATATAACGATCACCAAATATTTTGAGTAAGTATTATTTTATGCAGAGGGGCGCCGTTCGAAAGAATGAACAGGCAAATAGACCGAATTTGCACGTGCGGGTATGTGAAGAAGACCATCGAGCCTTTTTACATGTTCCTTCTTTCGAACGTCGTCCCTCTGCATAAAATAATACTTAGTCAAAATATTTGGTAAACAGAATTTTTATTACTGGTGCAATTTCTGTATTTATATTTATTTTGGTTAGGTAAAATGAAATAAGAAAATGAAGTTTTTTGTTTTTCATTCCATGATGTATTTACCGAGATAATCTACGAAATAGGGGTGTCAATGCATTTCATGCCAAATTATAGAATAATCAGACCAAACATTCACCACTCTCCAACTCCATGCTATGATAGTATGAGACAAATGTGTCCAAAGGAGGGACCATTCTGTCAAAATCAGACAGACAGACAGACACACACACACACACACACACACACACACGAGTTACACAACACACACACACACACACACACACGAGTTACACAACACACACACACACACACACACACACCACATCACATCGCTCTATAAGCAATTTACTAGAGTAATACGTTCAGCTCTCTCTCTCTCTCTCTCTCTCTCTCTCTCTCTCTCTCTCTCTCTCTCTCTCTCCCCCCCTTCTGTTACTCCTTTCTCTCATTCAATTGTTACATAGCCTACATCACCTATCTTGATGTTTGCTAATATTTATGAATATTTTACTTTTAGGGCTGCTTCCCCACCATATTACGATGGTTTTCCGCTAAAAGTATGATATTGATAGGGATGGCTGTAGCGATAGTGATTATACAGGTAAGATATGGAACAGCTAGGTAAGATCACATATTACACAGATAAGATAAAGAAGAGGTGAGATCGCTATAACACTAAACGTCACTAATACATGTAAGGTATAGAATAATTACGAGATAAATGGTTCCTATTGCAAATTTTCCGTGAGGTTATCGTGATTAACCATGTGGGAATTTCATTAAACACCGACGGCGTCATACAATGTGAGATCACTCAAGAAAAAGTGAGATACTATATATACATGTATATATAACTGAGATACTAGTATGTGAGATCACTTGTACAGGTAAATAATAGGACCAATCTCATTCAAATCATATCTCAGCACAGCTAACGGAACGTAGCGTAACGTAACGGAGCGAGTGTCATATATATCTGTTTGAGCGTTAGTTTTGGATCTTATTTTAATGAGACTGGTAATAGGACATGTCAGATCACACGTAATTACATAGGACTAATTTAATTTCTAACTTTGCCATTTCAGATTCTAGGAATTGTGTTTGCGGTGTGTTTGTTCCGGAATCGGTCAGAATATTACGATTAACATACGACATCCGGATTTCAAGTTCTTCAATATACATGCAAGCGCCATCTACAGCTAGGACAGAGCACTTTTGAGAGAACAACAACAACAGACAATCAAGAACTCTGAAGTCACGTGTTCCTCATCCTCGCACCCCATTGGTCAGTACTTAATTCCGTTCAGGACTCCCCCTCACTTCTTGTGGTACCCCTGGCATACACCTAGAGGTACCCCTGGCATACATCCAGAGGGAAACTTCCGCAAACAGTTTAGGAGCTATAAATAGAACAATGATTAAAATCTATTTCGTTGGGAAAATTATTTCATTGGTTGACTGTTTGCGCGAGTTTCCCTCTAGATATGTGCCAGGGGTACCACATGAAGTAGGCTGTCCTGAATTGAATTCAGTACCCTTTTGGTGCGAGGATGCTTGTTCCTTGACCTTTGACAGGGCGCATTATTCAATGAAATGTGTTCTAGCTAACTCAGGAAATGCGTGGGTTATAGTTATAGTATCACGAATCACAGATATTATGATGTCTATTAAAGTATATGAATCATGGGAATATTATTGGGTTTCAATTTTGTTTTTGTTTAATTACAAAATAATAATAATTCAGTCACTGTCAACGCATTGTTTGGTTAGTACAAACTTACCTACATAATGTGTGCAATTTATTATCAGTCATTTAACTTCATGTATAGAAATAGCAAAGGAATGACTTTTTCGTATACTAGTAATTGTACATTTTCTTTGTGGTGTATATATTATGTATGTGATTAGACACTTCTCTGTTCATCATAATGAAAATGTTTTAAGATTATTCAGAGAATAATAAATGTTCTATTAGTTAGGCCTATCAACTAGTATTAAGGTGAAACAACTATTAGACATAGCTTGCATAACAATGACAATTATATGTTTATGAAATAGAAACAATACTTTACTTCTATTGTTCATATTCATTCATCTTACTTGTTTAATGCGTTAAATATTAGTTTAATGTTAAATATTATGTTAATGTCTGTGCAATATGGATTTATAAATATGTGTTTATATGTGTATTAAAATATTTCTTGATCATAGACCATAATTGTTACGAGATGTTTATGCATATATATAACAATCACTTAAAATTATTCTTGTACATAAGTCAGGCATCCGATATCCTTTATCACGTGACATGAGGGGACCAATCATCTTGTGTCACGGTCATAAGTAAATGAAAGTTCTGGGAACCGGATATAATGTCACGGCCTGCTCAACCGTGTCAGAGGTCATCGTCATAAACAGGAAGTCACCTGAAACTTCCCTAGTTATACCGGAAACGTTGCATTATTGGTGCCACGGATGCTGTCGAGAGCTTTGAGTTGAGTATTAAATCGTACTCAAAAAACGTAATTTCGGGGCCTGATTCTTTCAAATGGTCCTCTTTGGCGGCCATATTGAATTTGTTTTTAAATTGAGCCTTTCACATATACTTTAGATATAGTATTATTCTAGAGGCAGCTAGCACCAAACATAAACATAAACTTTGTCACATGTTATTATTATTATTATTGTTATTATTATTATATATGGAATATTTACCTGGTAAAATTCAACTCGGACAATAAATGATCGTTGCTTGGTTAAAGTTACAATAGAGAAATATTAATATTTTTACATTTTGTTTCCTGAACGAATTTGAAGTATATCTGGATTATATAAGAAGTTAAGTACTATTGAATATAATTAAATCGAACAAAAGTATATACTTTACAGATATCCATTGAAATTAATCAAAGTTTGAATTGAAATACGAAATCATTGATATAATATTGTTTTTATTTCAGTTTAAACAAGGGTCATTGACATTTTAATTTAACATCACATTGTATATCTACATGTATTTTAAGTTGTTTGTTTTTTCTTGAAGTGATGATCTTTTACGATTGTTTAATATTTCTCATTTTGTTTTTTAAATCATCGTCGTTTGGTACTTATTTTTTGGCTGGAATTCAATCAATAGACACTACTTTGTACATAGTTTACTCGAGGAATGTTTTAACGTTTTGTTGGTGATATTCTTTGACAGTTTATCACCATTGTCATTACTATTCATGAATGTCATCATCATTGTCATCATTAGGACCTACTATGGTAATACCATTACTATATTAGTATGCAGAAAGACCGAAGCTGTGTCAAAACGAGTAAAGAACATGTGATAATTGCAAACAAAACATCACAGGCCCCGAAATTACGAAACATTTATGAGTAGGATTCCATGCTCAACTCAGAGTTTTGTTTATAAAACGTCATGTAAATTCTGTGCATGAAATTGTACTCAGAGAAGTTTCGTAATCTCGGGCCTGGACTCGTTTAAAGGCATACAATCACGGTTTCTTACTGTATTTCATGGTCAAACGTATACAAAATAAATTTAAAAAAAATAAAATTAAAATAAATAAAACACATACAATATGAACATATTGAAAACCATTGGGACATGCGAAAAATGTAGCTTGTTTCCCCAATATACTTATGTAGACAAATCAACTGTCACGTTTGATAATTAAACGTATAAAAAAAACCCTGTGGGGTGCCTTTAAAAACTATTGGAGATTTTGTTACCTGCTTTTTAAAATGTTGTAAAACTGATGAAGCGCATGTAAAATATATTATGCTTCAATGAAGTTTTCCCCTCCGTCTGCAACTACAATATGCCTCTTCAAGCAGTATCTTGACATTGTATATATTAACATTTACATTAAAGTTGTCATAGCATGAACTTTGCTTTTGTATTTTTCGATAATTTGGTCACAATGTAGAGTAATGGGCAAGCTGCATATAGTTCGAAAATAGCCTACCTCTGTTCACCCAGCAAGGCAAGGGTACCCGGTAGGATGAGATGGAAAGATGAATGCTAACCTTCTAGCGTCTGAAAAGGCAGCTTGGGTTGTATGGTCCTCAGGGAGTTGCGAACGAAAACGAGGGTAAACTGATCTTTTGACCGGGTTATTAACCTTCTCTCTGCTGGATCTTTCCATTATGCTCGCAGCAGTGAGGAGGTTAATGCAGATGTATGAGCATGCTTTCAGCGTGAATTTGGCGCATTAGAAATGCGCACATTATTACTACAGTCAGCCCCCGTTATACCGGACACTTCAGTTTTTGTTAAAATCTAACTGGTAAGCGAAACAACAGGATCATCGGATCAATCATTCATCGATTTAAAGTAGTAGGAAATCTGTATTGGTTAAAAGTTGACCGGTAAGCAGATAAAACGTGATAACGGAGACCGTTATAACGGGGTCTGACTGTATTACTATTATTATTATTATTATTATTATTATTATTATGATTATTAATGAACTCCTCATAGCTTGTTAATACACATATATTATTATCTGCAGGATCAATTTGAACATTTATTTCACATAATACGGCAGACATTTTAGCTCTTTCAATAATGCATTCGATAGCTACTGAATAGTGCCCTACTAAAGATACGCGTCTGGTTTACTGTATCCGTAACATGAAGAAGTATTTACAAACCATTCATACAATAAAATATTGTTCCAATTATGGTCGTACGAGTTGTCCTTTTCAACTTGTTGCACAGCATTAGTAGCTTGGTATTATATGTGCTTGATTGTCCAGTTACTGGTGAATAACACGCCCCTTTGAAATATCCGTAAATGTTCTAAACATTCTTGACAATCGTAATGATTTATGCCACATCCCTACGTTGTCACCTACATTATTATACAATGACCTATAAGATTTTGTGTGCATGATATAAAAATGTGCAGCATTTGAAATCAAGCCACGCCCAACGTTAAGAGTACCATACGCATATATCTGTATTGTGATAGTATATAGGCTGAGGGGTACTGTCTGTAACCGGGAGATTGACAACCATAGGTTAGTCACGTGCTTTCACCAGGGAGGAAAACCTGAGAGGACCATATCAGTTGAAGAAAGATAGCTGCCCATGCCCTGTGGTCTTGTCTATTACGGTATGTCACAATCAGTACGCTCATCAGGGACGGATCTAGGTGTGTTTGCAAGGGGGGTCTCAATCGCAAGCATACGACTATTAGTAGTATTACGTAACAATAACATGGCGAGTCCGTTGATTGGGTCTTCTGCCATGGTGCTGCGCATATTACCCATTCTCACTAAAGTGAAGCCAATTGCCATTTTTCGTGTCGCAGGCATGTAGCATTTTATGTTTTCAGTATAAAAACTAATTATTTTCTAGTAGATGCCATCGAAAATCTAATAGGTAACACCTACTCTTATAGTATAAACTATCAAATTAGAGAGCAGCTAATCTCCAAAGGCACTAAAATGACCCCAAAACAGCGTGTCGCAACTGAAGGTATGTCACGTACGATAGAATTCTCCATATAATTATACTGATAACGTTCTCAATTTTTGTTTCTAATACAACTTTGGTGGTTCGTGTATATGATAATATACGATATCTGTCGAACGCACGAATTAAAAAAACCCACATCAAATAACGGATGTCGCAAAATCCGTAATCTACGAGACTGATTACTAAAGGGTGTCCATTTTATTGTAATGTAATGTGATACATATTGTCATTACAGATATAGAACGTAACATAAATATAGTTTTAAGAAAGTCTATAAGTTTTACCGTAATAGGGCATCCGCGCAATCAATGAACTGGTAGCTGTTATTGGAGCGATTTGTTAAGGGTGTAATCTACGTGTGTGGATCTTGAGACAAACAACATAACTTATGCAGCAATTCTTATGATTCACATAACAGTAGCAGTGTACAGACGTAACACGCCTAATTAATTCCACAATATTACTTAAGAGTTTGTTTTGGTGATCCAATATATGACGTGATCCAATATATTAAACTGAAATAAAAACAATATTATTTATTTCACAGATAGTGGGGTCATAGGTGGGGTCTGAACACCCCTAAGACCCCCCTTGGATCCGCTGCTGCTCATAAAAGGTACTTAGGGTGAACAATATGCTCTACCAACAGATACAACTTCAACATGTAGGCTAAGTTTCCGCAGTAGACGTGTGTAGGCCAACATGTAGTGAATTAATTAACCGGAGATGCCATATTGAGCAGTGATTTGGCCTAATCCAGGGAGAGGGTTAATGCAATTAGTAAGGATTAGAACACTGCAAACCACAGGACTTTGAATAATTATAATAAGTTACATAATATACCCTATATATATATATATATATATATATATATATATATATACTATATACTATATACTTATACTCATACATATACTCATATATACTTATAAGTATATTTTATAGAGATATAGGGTATATGTTATTATAATTATTCAAAGTCCTGTGTGCAAACATCTGTTAGTGGATAAGAGAGCTATGTGCAAGGATAATATGATGTATTAAAATAGCCTACATAGAATTTGATAAAATATGACAGTTAAGATTAGCATTTCACGACGTATACATTGCTGAACGACATACATATATGGGACTAGCCGTTTATTTAAATGAGTGGAATAATTATATGAATCATTCGTAAAATATTCGAAAACAAACGTTATTTGAAGAAAAAACATGTACGCCGCTGAACTATAAATAATACTAACAAATAATCAATACAATTAAAAATATGTTACCTTAGCTGCAATTGTTGAGGGTGAAAAGAAATGGGCATAGCATTTAAAGCAATGTCTATTGAAAATAAATCAATGTTAGAGGATATGCTTCTCATGCGTTGTCAACCACAGAAAAGAAAAAAGAAAAAGTTTTGTAATTATTTTATGAAATATCGACGACATAGTTATTGTTATTAGGTAGAACATATACTATAATATAACCTGTTGCCCAGAACAGTTATAGCTACAATTGATTGTAGATCTCAGTCAAATGTTCGGAACGCACTACAAGTGAAAGTCAATATGCAGTAAGTTAATGCCATGTTTCATGCAATGAATTTACACTTTAGCGGGTCTATAGAAGTTGACTTATAATAAAGTTTAGTAACACAGTGTTATCAGCATCGGGTCCCAGCATTGTGATACATTTTCAGTAGACTTTCTATGTATATATATTTTAGTTTTTGTTTTTATATATTCTCAGAACAAAACAAAATTACTCAATTTCACTAAAGATGATCAAATAAGAAAATAAATAGACTTACCTACTGACAAAGAAAATCACAATCAGCAATATTCACTTCCGTATTCCCCTTGTTGCTATAAATAAACATGATCCAAATATCTTTTCCACCAATCGGTAACGGAATCCCTGCATATCATTAAATGGAGCGCGCAAAATTCGACAACAGTCCGCCATTTTCTTATGAGAACACTTGTTATCGGAGTTTTGCTTGTGTTTTTTTTTGTCGTTCTGCACATTGCAGAGTAATTATCAAGTTTGCTTATTACTGAATTGTTATGGAAGGTCCAGTAAAGTTGAAAACTGGAGATCGGGATGTCTGAAACGGAGTTTGAAAGGTTTGTTGCTTTGTCTTGCTCTGCTACTCCTACTGCAGGCCAAGTCGGTTTGTTGAAATTTGATCTAATAAATTCTATTCCGCCGAATTAGTAGTGCATGAGTTGCAATGCAACTTCCCAATGGGAGCAATGTGCATGCTTGATGTTATTATGATCAGTATGTGTAACCGATCTCGTGCATGCACGATTATCAGGAAGCTGACCTTGGCCTCGGAACAGTCGAAATACCACGCAAGTTGTCAAGTTTTCCCAGTGTCTGGAGGTGTCCTGTTTTATTTGGCGGGTTATTCTTGTCGATCGTGTATTGAAGTTTTAATATACGTCTTCTAATTTACCCTTCGATCTACACTGCTTTTTTTTCAATGGTATGCTATTCTATGATATTTTCCAACCATATCAATGTGATTTTGTAGAGATGGCGGGATTCTTTGATGTCATGACGTAACTTCAAAACGTCACAGTGTTTTGTTTTCACGTATCAGCGTTCGTTTACATTGTTTTAAGTTAAATATGACGTACCGATGACGTCACAACCAATCTTTCATATTTGAAGATTTTTAGATTTAGGAAAAAAAGATACCAAGAATATTTTAATAATATCTTCAGGCTAATACCCACTTCATTTCTTCATTGTGGGGCCATAACGAAAATGATAAATTATGCACAATATTTCAACAAGAGAGCATGGTATGTAACATACATTTATCCAGTGCGCATCCATGATAAATTTTCATTATTATCAACATTTCAGTTCAAAATGATAAATTTAGTCTTATTAAATTACATTGTACATTATAGTATTGCATTTGTTGGCAACATGTCGTGTATTTAGAATTAAACTACTCATACTGAATGGAACATGCCATACATCCAAATTCTATATCTTGTATTACTAAATTTTACAGCTGTGATCACATTCATCATTCACAATGTCATGTAATTTTTAGGGATGTGTAAATTTATCGATATAATTACTAGGATTTACTAAGTACACATCTCATTCTGATTGATTATATGTCTAATAGTAATAAAGTATCGTTAACAATAACATGCTAGTTATTTTACAATTTAGTATGTAGCATGGGGTGCAACAATTCACTTGTGCACCGCGATACACAGTTTGACGATTCGCTATAAATCATAAATCATAACGATGCAGATGTATTTAATTTTGTGATGATAATGATGTTGAAAGATACTTCATTGGAGTTAAATCCGTACAGAATATAGATGATGTGTTCTATCAAACACATGCTTGAACTTGAAGCAAAAAAAACAACATATCACAAAAACTAAAATCTTGTTGTAAACGGATCAAAATGATGCCATTTCAAAAGAAAAAAAGTAGATAGCATTAGATGTAACTTAAGGCATAATATCACAGATATTTATGGTTGTTTTGGACTAGTTTTTAGCTACAACTGCAAAATACATTCACTTGACATACATAACACAGTGTATAAAACTCCAGCAAGTTCACTGCCAGACATTAGGACTGGTAAGTCTGAGAAGTTCCCCGTCCTCATATATCTTGAAAACAAAACAAAAAGTAACACGACATGCAGGTGTGCAAGGATAAAACGTTACCATTCCTCGACGGGCTCTATTTTGAACATTGCGTAATGTCATGTTTGTACTTCCAAAAACATTTCCACCCCTGTTTGGTAGACACATTATAATTGCATTAATTCTTACTGATTGCCTGATAAACACGATAAACCATGGTTAGTGCAATATTGTTGTGAATTAAATAATATTGTTGTTAATTAAATATTGCTGATCGCCTATGTTTACCTGCGTTACCTGTGGTTACAGGTTCAGGATTATAAATTAAATCTTGTAGATTGCCAATGATTAGATTATTATTATTATTATTATTATTACAGGTCCAATAGCCAACAGTCCCTGAGCAGCGACGAGGACACAGATGATGCAGATCCACTTGATCACGATTACGATCTGTCGCATGTGAGGTGGAAGAAATCCATCAACAAGGGCAGGTGGACCAAAAACGAGGTGCATATTCTTACGAAACAATTATCTTTGTCTTCCAGTATTATTGGGCAGGTGGTAGCGCAATAGTAGAACATTTGGACTTTGGAGCAAAATGTCCCAAGATCAAATCCAGTCACCGGAGCCTGGCATCAATGTTCGTGAAAGTTACTTTTCTGGCCCCTTAGCAACTCCAAGCTAATATACATGAGTTACGACTCTTGTAGCTCTACGATTGCTCTGTGAAACAGGCCCCAGAAGAGATGATGTTAGGATGTACTGTTTGTATCATGGCAATGCAGTTATCATCCTAAATCTGACAGTATCAGGCGGTGCTCGCAGGTTTACTGCAACATTCAACACTATGGCTGTTGCAGGTTTCCTCCTGTCCTAAACTGACAATCTTGAAAATAGCTCTAAACCCAAATTACCTCTCCCTGCTTGACTAGGTGTAGACACTGCTCTTTAGGGCATCTCTGTTTGCCTACAGCATGGAGAGAATTAAAAAAAAAACCCACGAACATAACAGTTGAATTATTCACTTGGCATAAAGATTAAAAAAATACTGTGCGAGACTATGGCATGATTACAATGGTTTTTATTTTAGTTATTATTTTTAAAAAAGAAAGTTTTTGTATTACTGATTTATTTCATTTCTAGGACGAGAAACTGCGTAAGCTTGTGGAAGTTCGCGGGATCAACGATTGGAAGTCAATATCGGTTTTCTTCACGGATCGTACAGACATTCAGTGTCAGTTACGCTGGTACAAAGTCTTGAATCCTGATCTCATCAAGGGGCCCTGGACTAAAGAGGTAACTTACGTTTCTATCTCTTAAATTTATTTCTTAATTGTTTTATTTGCCCCAATTGGAATTGTTAAGTTCACCAATACGCGTTGACTAAATTTTCATAGCAATTACATGTACGATTAAAAAAAACAACCAACAACTTTGTTTATCTTCAGGAGGATGACAAAGTTATCCAGCTCGTGAGCGAATACGGACCAAAACGCTGGACACTGATTTCCAAACACTTAAAGGGCCGCACTGGGAAACAGTGTAGGGAGAGGTAAATTTTCTTCCAAATTGTGTGACTCTCAGAATTTCGGTCAATATTAGCAAATTCCAAGTGCATGCAACATTATTGACGTAGTCTAGAATGTCAAATTTGGATTTTATTTGGCACTATGGGAACCAGCATTATCAGCTGGTACTCTCAGGATATTGTCACAAATGATTAAAAATTTTTTGCAGTGACGTTAAAATTACTCTATAATCGTTCAATCGCAGCTTCACATCAATACTATGTGCCACAGGTAATGAAAGTTTTCCATTGCTGTAATTTGATGAGCTGCCATATGACTGAAATATTCTTCAAAGCTGATCTAATTTCTAAACTGCATTAACAAAATTAAAACAATAAAAATGTGCAGGTTCGCTACAAAACTTTATGCCACAGGTGTTGGAGGTTTCTTCCTATCATCAATAATAGACTCGTCGCAAATGTGTGAAAGATTCCCGCAGCGACGTTAAACTCTATATTCACTCACTCAATAATAGACACACTGCAATACATGTGAAATAATCTGAAATTAAAACACACTTAATTGTGGGCCATGCTGTGGGACAATGTGAGCTACTGTAGGTAACAAGCATCAACTCGTGAATGTATCTCTGCTTGTAGGTGGCACAACCATCTCAACCCAGACATAAAGAAGACTGCTTGGACCGAGGAAGAGGATCGACTTATCTATCAACTTCATCGGAAACTCGGCAACCGCTGGGCAGAGATCGCAAAGTATCTCCCTGGACGGTAGGGAAAAATAATACATGTACACTGTACCACTTTCTAATCTCAGAAGCGACTCAAGCCTAAGCCCCAAATCTAAAAAAAAAACTCAATCCAAATTAAAATATATATAGACAAATTAAACAACTAACAACTATTGAGTTACTAATCTGGGGCCGTTTCACAGAACAGTCTTAGCGCTATGGGAGTCCTAACTCGTGTATGTTAGCATGGAGTTGCTAAGGAGTTACGACTCTTGTAGCGCTACGACTGTTCTGTGATTATTATTCTGGAAAGACTAATATTCAAGGGAAGCTCGTCGCAAATGGGTGAAAGATTCCCGCAGCGACGTTAAACTCTATATTCACTCACTCACTCGAGGGAAGCGAAGAACCAGAATTCGGACAGGTTCTGCGCAGAAAAGTAAAACTCTTTCCCTCTGGATTGATAAATGTTCGGTCTAGTTCATGCAGTGATTAAAATTAAAACTAGCCCACTAGCCCAGGCTATTTCTCCCAATGCTAAAGGTATCCTAAGGACTAGTAGAAATTCAAAACATTTGTTATTTGTATTTAAAGTTACTTTCTATCACTGTGATTCATGTCTTGACAAATTCTCTGTGTGGCGTTTCAGGACGGACAATGCAATAAAGAACCATTGGAACTCCACGATGAAGAGGAAATATGAACACGAGGAAGTGCGCCGGGTAGACAGTCCGGTTCACATCTTCGGTCACCCTTACACCCCGAGTACATCCAACAACCTACAGGGGATCACCCCAGTTCAGCTGTTTCCTAACGATGTAGGTGCTACTCTTCCAATATTCCAGGGAATTGATTTTACTATGACTGTATGAGACCATAAGCATTCTCGTAGCGATGTTTTATACATGGCGACTGGTCACTTACGAGAACGCTATGGTCTTGTAAGTGACCAGTGGCCATGCTTCGAGAAATGACAACCAGAGATGTGTTTTTCATCCCATTATCTTCAGTTGACCTATTGCGAAGCCACGCTGTCTCGAAATGTGCTGGAATGAGAAGAGTTCCGTGTAACAGCAACGGCAGAATTCCACATTGAAAACTATGCTCGTTATGCAATAAATGATTTATAAATGTTTTTCAATGTTTTGCAGGGTGCGAGGAAAGGCATCGTATTCAATGGAGGTAAGGTCGCGTTTACTAAATTACATCATCACACATCTCAAATATACTCTTAACCTTCTCCCTGCTGAATAAAATCAAAGTGTTCTATTTCTGCATGTGATCGGGCAACTTAGGTCACCTTCAGCAGGGAGAGGGTTAATACAGTCAGTAAATTTCCACTACTACGTTTTCGAACTAGATATTGAGCAGTAACATTGAAATTAGAGGGTGTCAAAAGCATTACGACATTGTTGCAAATATGTTCGATTATTCAATTGATGCTTTACTGCTTGGATATTGATAAGTTAATATTCATTTCCGACTATTCGTTCGTCGCAAATGGGTGAAAGATTCCCGCAGCGACGTTAAACTCTATATTCAATTACTCACCAACTGTTCGTTGTGGTCCACAGGTATGATGCAGGCGTCGGCTGGAGATTGGATGAAGAAGCCGGTTGTAGCGACTGACAACATGCAGATGATCTCGCTGCAGCCAACCGAGAACATTGCCACGCCTCTCAAGTAGGTTCCCAGAGAAGCAGTTCTCTCCCTTTGGAATTGTCACATATGGGTGAAATATTCCTGCAGTGACATAAAAATAACAATTAAGGAGTGATTATAATTAAGCTAGCTAAGTGAGGGGTTAAGCTGCATGTTTATTTGCGACTCGGCATTGTCATTAGTTAACACTTTCCATGCTGGGGTTGACTGGAGATACCCTAAAGAGAAGTGCCTAATCCAGCTGGGAGAGGGTTAATTGAGAAAGCAACATTTTCTTTCTTCATATTTTGTGAATAACAAAGTTGTAAATAACAAAGTTGTTAATTTATACGTTAAGCGACACTTGCAACATTGCTATCATTTTCAGAAATTATGCCTCCATTGCTGATGCTATGAACGAAGGAAGCACATTTGGCGGACTCTCTACCCTCGATCTGATCACAGGGCTCGGATCAAAGACAGGGGTGACGCCTATCAAATTTACCAGCCTTCAGAAGAAAGGATCAACTGGTAAGAATTAAAATTATATATTTTGTTTTCATTGGAGTCTTGGCGTAAGAAGTGCGGCAATCAACTGGGAAGGATACAAATATTTGATCAGTAGATTGTGGACAAAAGTAGCCCGAGATTACGAAAGTATTTTGAGTACGATTTCATGCTCAACTCAGTTTTGTTCATAGGGCATTTACATTTTGAGCTTGAGCATGAAATCGCATTCAAAAAGCTTTCGTAATCTTGGGGTCTGTGTCCTGTGTTATAGACAACGTACAATCTTTACATGTAGTGTTGCTCTACACTTCTGATTATGTTGTCGTCGTGGATGGATGAAAGACTCCTGTTGCGATGTAAAACAAAATTTGTATCACAATTCATTGAGTAATAAGACGTTTTGTTGCTGATCTATGTTATGGAGATATTTTCAATGTCGCCAGGTCTGAGATTTGATGGCCGTTCTCTAGGCAAGCTAAAGAGTCCGGGAGGCCTGATTCCGATTACCTCCCCTGTCGCTAACAAGCTAAAGACGCCCCCGGCTATTCTGAGGAAAAGCAAACGGAGAAAGCAGGTCAGTGATCTGTTATTTGAGGGCTTGGTCGAAATGTTGGCTTATGTGTGTGTGTGGCCCTGTGTGTTGCATTGTGCATCGTGGTTGAAAGATTCCCGCTGCGACTTTACGCAATGAATCGCTCACTTTCCAGTAACATTATTCTGTCCTTTTAATCGCATGGTAGATAACTCTGTCCATATGAACAAGGTAGACAACTCTTCACAGATATTTTATACATCTTAGGGGCACTTCATTTGCCTAAATTGGCTAGGTTCGGCATACACCACTTATGTCATTTCCTGTGGCTAGACTGTTTTATTTGCACTTTCGCCAAACTTAACCGTGTTAGGCAATAGAAACGTAGCTTGTGTCTTTGATAATTTATAAAAAGTTAAGGTTCTAGAGCTGGTTTTGCATTGGTATCAAATTTTTAATCCAGAAATAAGTTATGTTCTTGAAGAGTTGTTTGCAAGGCTTTGCAGCAGATTAGTAAAATTCTGAGATTGTTAACGCGTTTTTAGTGATATCCAAATGTTTTGTTTATTTAGCGGAGCATGCGACCTCGCGACGGCTACGCAAGTGAGTCCAGGCTGTACTCACACATGATGGAGATCAAGGAAGAGATGTCGGACACCAACGAGAATGAGGAGCCCATCGGCCAGCTCAAGTCCGAACCTGGTACTCCTAATGGAACGCCGATAAAGAATCTGCCGTTTTCTCCGTCACAGGTGCGTACAATGTATTGTAGAGTATGTCATTAGATATACAAACTATCCATTTTTACTTTCCAATTTTTTGGCATATCTTTCTGCAGAGAAAAAAATAATAGATGTTATGTTCTGGTAATCTTATAATTTCACATTTGACAAGAATTATCTCCCTTGAATTATGTTCCAAACTACGTTATAAGCTTCATACCTGTAGCATATGAACTTGTGATCTTGCAATTACTCAATTCAAGAAAGGAAAATGTTGCAAAAGTATTTAAGATTTGTGTTTTAAAAATATGAATAACATTGTCGATATGATGAAACGATTTCATGCTCGCGTTGATTATAGTAATATTTTTAATAATTGTGGTGTTATTTCTGTTCCAGTTCCTGAATAGTCCTGAGATTCCATTCGGCAACGGCAAGCTGACGTCGACCCCCGTCGGGGGGCAGAGCAGAAGTTCCACGTCGGGCATCGACACTCTCCGCACTCCCGTGATGAAGGACAGCGACACGTAAGTATCTGTGAAGACGTTCGACAATGGACTGCTGACAAACAAATGGAATGCCGCACTTGGCCCTGTATTCTCGAAACTTCATAGCTATGAACTTCTTAGTGAGAAAAGATAATTGATGTTAAAATGATTCATGCACAGATTTTACCAAGGCCCATTTTTATTATTGGTCATATGTAATATATAGAGCAATATTTGTAAGACTCCGCACTTTCAGGCTTGAAATGCAATGCAAAATTACGCCATTTTACTTGACGGATGTAAACAATCGTTTTTTGAAAATAGCTATGACTTTTCTTCTCCATAGGTTTCATGCACATGACATCAAACCGATTGTTGGACGACGTCACATGTCAATATTGCATTGTCCTGTTTAACCTAACAAAACAAACTGACTGCCTGAAAAATGAGCTTATTTATCGATAAGAGGTCATTTGGGCGGAAATCAATCACTGTATGTAGTGTTATAGGATCATCAGTTCTTTACGTTTTCCCTGTTCAGATCCAAGCTCAACACTCCTCATCTGAACCCCTCGTTACTGGACGCCACTCCCAGAACACCCACTCCATTCAAGAACGCTCTGGCCGAGATCGAGAAGAAAGCCGGACTAGCCAGACAATGGGTGAGGCATGGATGTTGCAGGTTTCCTCCTAACCTAAACTGGCAAGCCGTGATATAAGTGAAATAATCTTAGAAAGAGGCTCTAACCCCCAATTCAAGATTTTGTAAAAGCCAACAAAAGTATGAATGAATTGAATTAAATTAAAAGAAAAAAGGAGAGTAATAACATAAGATTAACATGTTTTTTTCCCTACTGCTTTCAGAGTCCAGGGCAGCTGAGTGACTTGGGCGAGATTTTGAAGGCCGAGTGCGATACAGGATACGAGGGCGACCTATCGGCAGGAATTACGCCATCTACGCACTCTCGTCACTCCAAGAGGAAACCCAACAAGGAGGTGAGTTGGCCAGTTTAACATCCAGAGCACTGACACAGAACAAACATTGCGCTACGAGAGTCGTAACTATGTTAACATGTAGTTGTAGCATAAAGATCATTCTTTGGAATCTGGACCAGTAGCTTTGCCAAGATTTCTTTGTTATTGGGTCGATTTATATGCCCTGGACGTGACTTGGGGCCTGCATGCCTCCATATCCTGGCCTTATTTTCTGCCGAAATCACTATTATCTGTTGCCAGTTAACCAGTATTAATTTCTAATCAGGTTGTGTGTCATTGTTTGCAGCACATTCAGCACAACCGTGCACGGCAGTCTCTGGAATCCAAGTGGTCCACCGACCGAGACAGCAAGTTTGTTGTGTCTCAGTCCCTCATATCTCCTGAGACGCCGGTAAGCATTCCGAGAAACTATCTCGCAAATTTAGAATTGTTTACTTTTTTTTTACCTCCGACAAATTTTCTGAGTAAGATTTCATACTCAACTCATAAAACGTCATGTATGGGTGAAAGATTTCCGCTGTGACATTACATAAAACGATAATTCACTCCCTCGAATAGAAGACGTTGGATCACAAATTATATTTTTCTGGAAGTTAGAATAGATATTTGAATTACTGTCATCTAATATACTGTATGCAAAAAGTTTACATTTTCTTTCCAATTGCAAATTATCTACGAAAATTAAGCGATTTCTGATGTACCAGCTCCCGAGATTACGAAAACGTATTCAGAAAAGTTGTATACCAGCTCCTGAGATTACAAAAACGTATTCAGAAAAGTTTTGTAATCTCGGGGCCAGGTCCCAGGATTATGAAACCTTTTGAATATAATTTCATGCTCCTGAAATTTTATGTAGGGATTTGTGAACAAACTTTTGAGTTGAGCATGAGTTCTCAGAAAAGTTTCGTAAAACATGACAGGTGATCGATCATGTGATAATATCATGTATATTTTAAAACTGCTTACAAAGTGTACTCAAACATAATATGTTGTTCTCGATAATGCTTCCAGAGCAAGTCTCTACTCGGAGATACCAGCCTCCTGTTTTCTCCTCCATCCATCATAAAGGACACACTTCCCGAGGAGGTTCTCGATGTGTTTGCCCTGCCCAGATCTCCGAATGTGTCCGTGAGTATCTTATCTCCGAATATGTCGTTTGTATATTATCTCTGAGTGTTCTGTATCTTATCTCCGAGTGTATCTCTGAGTATATTCCAGTCAATCCTTATAAATAAATAACATAACAAATTTGTGGGGAATTATTTGATTCAATAGTCTGACATAA
>JAUTBV010051771.1:0-20329 GCA_032361325.1 Lepetodrilus fucensis
AATAACTCTATATATAATTCAGAGTGTCACGGCAGTGTGTAACATGTTACGCTTCATAACTGTTCTCGTAAAAACATCACAAAATGAAAATGTCAGTTGAAAAGTCAAAACAATTTCCTGCACATTCCACAAGGCAAACAAATGTGACCGATATATCATAACAACAAAATTGGCAATGCTGGCATCCGTAAACAAGGATGTCCTGAAAAAACACACCAGAAATATATAAATAACTTTATTCATACAA
The DNA here is from genome assembly GCA_032361325.1 of Lepetodrilus fucensis. NCBI lineage: Eukaryota > Metazoa > Mollusca > Gastropoda > Lepetellida > Lepetodrilidae > Lepetodrilus > Lepetodrilus fucensis. The sequence continues at coordinate 248 of JAUTBV010051771.1, forward strand.
ACCAACCACTGCCTTATGGGCATCTCGTATCGCCCCCAGGATCAAGTATGTTAACTAGTGTCGCCCCCAGGATCAAGTATGTTAACTATAATTCACTCAAATTTTGATCCCTCAAACCTTAATCACAACAATACTTTATCAACTTTCAAAAAAGCTCCATCATTCATCGATTTGATTGATTGAATTAATGTTTTACATCGCAGCGGGAATATCTCACCCATAGGCGACGACAACAACGTTACTTTAATAACTTCATAACTATATTTCCACATTGAATTTTCAAGATGCAACGAAAGATATGTACCGACTTTTAAGGCTCCATCCAAATCGCATTATTGACGACAGTCCAGGTAGATAAACAGGTGTGGAGGATGTCCAGGTATATACAGGTATAACGTGGCAGGTAGACAGATATGTAGGTGTGGGGTGACACTCAGCTACCTCCAGTTACCAATGAGGTATTTCAAGGTAAAAAAGGCCATCCCACTCCTTATGTCAACAATAAATCTCTCTACTCTGCTCAGTGACATCATCAACACCTGTTAACGAAGATGCCTGTCCAGCCTATTGTCTATCTCGTTAACCCCTCTACCTGTGACAATTAAAGACATGCTATTTTGATTGTGCAGTGGGTGTCAAATTGACAATGCACTGGTCAGCTGTGAGGGGTCAGGGGTCAGATGTGAACAATAGACTCCATACCAGTAGGATGCACAGATTTGTGAGTAGAGCTGTCAAGGAGCTTGGACCCTCTCCAGTGTCTCAGGGACTGTTTGCTTTATAATATAGCACATTCCTGAGGATTCTTCTCCTTCTATCAGTCTAACACAAGGATATGCAGAGCCCCCTGGTACAGTGCGTCAATAGAGAGACAGATCAGAGTGCGTGTTTACCTCTGCTAGGGGATTAGTTGAAGTGTATTTTAGCACAGATCTGCACTTGTAAAATTAATGTTTTGATATTTTAAGAAGGCATTTCCTTCTCACACATGTATATCATTAGTCTTATCTTGATTCTAAATATTGATTTAATCCAAAATAAAAAAAGTTTTACGATAGACCAACATTTAGAGCCATTATAGACACACAAAAATCATGACACTTTTTTTTCTGGAGTAGTAGCAGTTGGCATCTGGATTCATTTGATTCATAGAACTTTAATCAAATTAATTAATTTACTAATTCATCTCCCATCTCAGATCAAATTAAAACAACATCAAACTAACAAAACTATGATTGACACACAATGATCATTGACATAATCTCTCCTGGTGACCTAATGTCCAAGCACCTCGTCAAGGAGGAAGACTGACATCTGATTAGAAGATATTGATTAACACATTAAATGCTAATTACACTGACCATGCCAGAGTAGAGTCCACTATGTCCAAGCTGACCAGGGGTCATCTCCCTGCTAATTATGTCCAGATTGCATTGAGAGTCCATCATTAAACAACCATGAAATGTGACTCATACACTGCAGTTCATGTCATAAAGTGACCGGAATTGGGAAAGGTAAATATAACCCAATATCTTCATGTTTATACTTTAAAAAACAAATTATAAAATTTACTTACATACAATTCTAGACTGTATGGAAATTCTAGATTTGAAGTATATTTTTTTTATAAAATTCATATTGCATATGTCTTTAACACTCTCCCTGCTGGATTAGGCACAGCTCCTTAGTGCATTCTAGTTGCCGCCAGCATGGAGAGTTAACCAAGCTACCTTTGGAGAAAAAGTTTCTATTGCATCATCACAACAACATTGGATTTTAGTTATACTAGATCCCCTCGACTAAATATTGTTTTCTCTTTGTGCAATCATTAGTAGTTTCGTGAATTACGGTACCTCCATTTATTATCCTTGATTTTCAGTGTTGACGTTCCTTTTGACGAGAGACATAAAACTTGGCCCAAGAACTGCATCTTGAAGAACTGGATTATTCACAAAGAACGGCTACAGTAGAAACGATCCACGATTACGGTAACAATGATCCATACTCCTTGAATAAAGCACTTAAAGAATATGATACTCCTTGAAGGTATCACTGAGTTGCTAGTCAGTAGAACCATGTACTTGTTCTAGCACAGTAGCACCAATAACCAACATCACAGCACAAACAACTTGTTCAAACAGCAACTTGTTCTAAAATAGTAGTACCAATAAGTTGTTCTAGCATCATAGCACCAGTAACTTGTTCTAGCACAGTAGCAACAACTTGTTCTAAAATAGTAGCATCAGTAAGTTGATCCAACAACATAGTAGCACCAAGTAACTCGCTCTAGCAATCCAATCCAAAAATGAAACTTTGTGTTCAACAGGGTGGAGTATTATCTCCTTCCTTTTTCACTTTGGAGCTGCATAAAAACTGCAATAGCAACTTGACCAAACTTTCACAAGCTGCCATTCTGTTCCGACTTATGTCATGTTTTATGTGAACATCCATCTCATACATCCCTGCTGTAATCAAACCAAGTACTTATAAAAGTTGAAACGTCTTGAGATTAATTAGACCAGCAAGAGAAATATCCTCCCTTTGCCACCACAAAGTGTTAATTGTGCGACCCAAGACAAGTGGCACTTAGCCAGCATCCGTTAAAAACTGTTACAGAGCCTTGATAAAACATACATTAATATTTTTTCATTGCACTCTCTTAGATTTAAATATTGAAACAAAAACCAAAAAAACCCCAACCTTTTCTGAATTTGTATTTACATTTATTTTACACAGATTTTAATACTGTAAAAAAATATTTTTATGAATTATTTAAATTTATGAAATAAATACTGGACAGAATTAAACAATATCCATACTAGAATTGATAGAAATCCTAAATTCATATACAAAAAAATAAAAATAATATTGTATAAATGTTCAACTCACAGACTGATCATCCCTCAACAAGCCTCCGACCACATCCCTGCGACTGAACCGCATGCAAGATTTTGACCCCACATTTAAATTTCCGCTAATTTTCCAGTCAATAATTGAGCAGTCTATTATCGTTGGATGCTCCCTGAACATGCACCGAATCTCTCTGAGAACACATGGCGTAATTTTGTCCAGCCTTCCCCCGTAACAACTTCTATTGCAAAATGTCCTGATCGGAACAATTAACGGAAACCGTCCTCTAATCGTAAAAACAATTGTTGCTGGGCAACGGCAAATCACTAGTGTCATCAGAGTCACAGAAGAGACGGATGATTCACTCCTATTCACTCCTATTCACCCATTAAACATGAGTCTCCAGGACGTCGCTCTAATAACAATCAATACGGATGTCATTATTACAATTCAGCGAATGCAGGCCTCCAAGTGCATATACTCTGTTGACTGCTGCCCTCAATGACACTTTAGTTAAAAATTAACGAACTAATATTTTTTTTACGTGAAGCGTAAATTTGTTAAATATTGAAAAAAAAAAAATCTGTTTTGGCATTAAATCTGGTGGCCACAATCTGTGTATTTAATAAATTTGATTATCTCATTAATTCCAGCGGCACGTGTAAAACATTAAAGGATGTTAAAATTTGATTGTGAACTATCACATTTAATGTATTTGTCTTGAAGTTACTAGACGCTGGTGATATTAAACAAATAAAATAAAGGAAAAATTACTAATATAAAAAATATGTGTTTCACAATGAACACACATTAACATTGATAATAAAAAGCCACTATGACTAATACTAAAACGGAAGCATTAATTAAGTAGCATTGGGCGACTCTATAACTGTAATACATACATTTAGGGTGGGGTCATCTGATTCAATCACGCCATGCTATTCCTATAACACTCGGTAAACACAGCTTATTAAAGACAACACTGTAATATCATCCGGAACAAGACAGCAAGACATAGCCATAACTGTCAATCAAAACCTAGCTGACCAATCCCTGAGTAGCATTTCCTGGACAGTGTATTGTTTATATTGTCCAGCCTGCGGAATGATATGCGGTTATATCACACCTGTAAGCATCAATATCATCGAAGGGGTGTGTCCTGTTGTTCTCTAAACAATATCACATGGAAATGATTACGTTCCAATATCCTCGGGGGATACGACAAATGCATCAACGTCTATCGATCGCAGGTGGTCATTGCACAAGAAGAGACAGTTACAGCCTTCCTTAGGAAATTGGCGGATATAAAACAGAAATTAACCTGTCATTTACAGGAAATTAAGACAATTTGGAGATAATAAAAATCCTAGCAATACAGTTACCTCATAATTAAACCGATTCCGTCATTCGTAAATCTACTGCAATATCCCATAGAATCCACCATTTCTACATGGTCCTTTCAAAGTCTAATATTGTTTCTGGTTGGAATAATATTGACTGAATCAGGGCAATTATATATCGGTGGCAATGATGACGACTTGTTTGATGACGAGGACATTAACCTACAAATGGAAAAAAACGATAACCTCTGTGACGGACCGTCAGCTGGTGATTTGTCACGGAGAGAATCCCCGACTCTCAGATGAGTGACATGGATGTTACAGATGTGTGGCACAATACGAAGCAATACAAAGTACATCTCAACGTCACGCGTGGACCTGACCTACATTACTTACGTCGCATAACTTGCATTTCTCAGACTCTCACCTGGAAATTGAGATGTTCTCGCTAAGCGATACAAGTGTATTATGTCTGGCGGAATTCATCATAACCAGGACTAACTAGGGTGCAGACGAGGATGTTTTTTATGTTGATGTTTGTGGAATGAGGATATAATGGGGCAAAATAATAATAATGATAATTATGACAATAATACAAATAATGTTAATATTTTATACACACTTGAAATAATGCCCATAGTGCTACATTATTACTCAGGTAAATGAACCAAGTATGCACTCATTTTACATCAGCGATAGAAATTAACTTTAAAACTTACTAGCCCGAATAGTGATACAAATGTAACAAATGTAACAAATTTCTACTAGCCCTTAGGATACCTTTAGCATTGGGAGAAATGGTTAATTTCGATTTGTGTTACCTTCTCAACCCCCTGGGGATTATACAACCCAAGCTGCCGTTTCAGGTGCTAGAAGGTTAACATTCAAAAATCCATCTCATCCTACTGGGTACCCATTAACAGCTGGGTGGATAAGAACAGTATGGATATAAGCACTTTGTTCAAGAGTACTAATACGATGACATGACCTAGGCTCGAACCTAGAACCTGGGTTATGAAGCAACCTCTAGGCCAACACACGATCTCAAGCTATTTTTTCTCTCTCTATTTTTAACTATTATTAGGCAAATTGATACCATTCATGTAAATAATCACTCTCCTTAGTTATACATATTTAGACTTGAAACACATTCCAATCTGTACAAATATACAAGTTTCACAACTAAAATTGTTCACGGTTTAGTTGTAAAAACAAGCACATGGGCTTGGTCCAGTCGACACCCAGTGAAATATGTTGTTATATAAAGTTAGGCAGTGAAAAATAACCAATGGGAGTCTAGACATAAATATGGGCGTGATGCTTTGCAAAAAGGAACAGGATTTAAACAAACGATTTCCTCATATAGCAGCGGAGTAACGTGGCTTTAATTAAAATGTTTTCCTAGTATTGAATGCCCACTCGAAATTTTAGAATTCTCAACATCGCCGACTTTAGACTTCTCAGTAATGTCAACATTAACACAAATGTCGAAGCATGGCTTGAATTTTGTCTGAGTGTACATAACTTACTCTTTGATTAAGTACGCGGTATAGATACCCTTGTAGAGTTGGTGATTACATCAATCACGTGGTTCCGTAGCTCAATTGGCGGGACAATTTATATCAACACGGAGACATGTTAACCTTGACCTTGGATGAATGCCACTCCACCCTCCTCCAAACTGGCCGTGTGATGTAATTTACCTATCATTTATCTGTTGTTTGCTTGGTACCGTTTGATTGTCTTACCTGAACAAGGACTGTATGGAGTCTCGGTCCAGGAAATCGTGGTCTCGTTCGACGACCGAAATATCCAATGGGAATTGACCATCTGGAAAACAAAACAAAAGAAACCATGTTGAAAATGTCTAATATTCCTAATTTGTAGTTAAATTCCCTATTAAGCCTGCCTAATATTCTGAATCTGTACAGTTGCATACATTAAGTACTGTAACTACTTTTCTCCCAGGGTTAGAAGTTCCCACTCGCACAGCGGCCCGATCCATTTCTCGTAATGTTAAAGGTATTCTACGCTGGCGAGTAGAAGAAATGTCATGTTTTGTTATTTATATCATTATTCGGGCGAGTACGTTTTAAAGTTAAGTTCCAACCCTGTTCTCCTCAAATTGTTTTGTAAAACTGGTCCCAGAGTGTTAGTGCGATATATAAATATTGTTTCTTTATATCTACTCCACACTCTTTCAAGTTTAATACTATCAATGCTCGATCTCGCTAGCTCACAAAGTTTAATGGTATCAACGCTCGATCACACTTAGTGCACTGTTTACTTTGGCGATTACAAGACACTCTTTGTTTAAATACCTACAACATATCACTTTCAAAGCACAGTATTCTCGTACTACTAAATCTAAACTTATAATGGTTGTTATCAAATTGTTTGCCTATTTTCCTACGTGAAGTATCTTCTCACTACAAAGTTATCGAGTTTGTTAAGCAGTAAACAACCCAAATTTCACAATCGGCAGTATTTTCTCGATATCAGTTGAGTGTTGGGATAAGATTTCGGTCTTTACATTTGAAATTACGAACTGTAGTCTACACAGAAGGTATTTTCTTGATATCGTTTTTGAGTGTCAGGATAAGATTTCGGTCTTTACGTTAGAAATTATTAACTGTAGTCTACATGGAGCCGCTAGTCATCAGGATTTCACAAAACTGACCACTTGATATCATAATTTGACCTTAAGTAGCCAGACTGGCTTCAAGGATACTCGGCTTATCAGGATATCTAGGAAATAATATACAGAGTAAAGGAATATAACTATACAGAGAACCACAAGCAAAGGAATATAACTTGATGCCCTTAGGAATTTAATTGGTCGGTAACAAACAAGGCTGCATTATTATGATGAAGATTATTACTTATTAACCTTCTATATACACAGACAACCCTAGATGCCCTGTAGTGAAGTGTGATGTAGTGTGATATAGTGAATTATGATGATCAAGCATAAAAATAATTATTAATTTTTTTTTTTACATTCATACCGCACAAAATCCATGCTCGAAAGCGCGCTCATATAACCCTACACTGAAGTGCTTTTCGTAATATTTTCCAAAAGATGAGAAAGTACCCTGCAAAACATTTTCAGCTCTTCAGGTTAGTGAAGATAGAAAAGACACACTTACTCGTAGATGTTGGATATTTACTAAAGGATTGTGGGGGTAATTACCCCCCAGAAAGAATGTGGCGAAACTGTCGTCCTCGCGACATGCTTGTGTGAGCCACATTGTGTCAAGGTTGTGGGGATGTATTCTCTGTAAATACTTAGCAACATTTCAATGAATGGACGGGCAAATGAAATAAATGCACGAATGGATGAATGAATGGCGGTGTCGGTCCAATTATCATGCATTCTTTGCATTACTTAGGGAGCAATTGAACGAACAAACAGGTAGATGGTTGAAAAGAAAATAGGAAAATTACTTAACAGAGGTAGATGACCAAATGAACAGGTAGATGATAGAAAAAAACCCAGATAGATTATTATATAGTACCGACAGCATATTTCGATCGCAATTTATATTCGAACTACATCACGTTTAGCGTTATTCGCGTACGCGCTCGAATATCCCTGTCACCAGTATATTACATGAATATTTAAATAGAAATTGTTCTTAAAAGTTATTTTCAAGATTCTTTCACTCATAGATGGTTGAATGAACAGTTTGACGATTCAATGCCTAAGCTTACATATACACATGTAGATTTTTAATAAACTATCCTATTAGAAAATAAATCATGAATATTTTTCAAATTTCAATCATATTTAGTTTCCACGAAGATGAACAAAATTCAAGCATATCTATTTGTTGAGATGCAAATTGACGCAGAATGCGTAAATCTATTATGCGTGATGTACATATACACGTATACACATACCTTCATACATCTGCGCATACTGTGGAAATCCTGCCGCGCGCAGCCATTTACACGCTTCCACTGCTTCGATTTCTGAAAAATACAAAAAATAAAATCACAATAAGATTATTGTCAGGTGTTGAATGTCATTGACAAATTAAATAACTTTTTTCTTCTCCTGAAATTGTAAAATGTGCGTCAGAGCTTATTAATATAGAAACGTAAAGCCATATTAAAATTCACGCTTGACTGGTAACGTATCTTCCAACTATGAGAGACTGAAATGTAATCGCATACAATAAACGTGCTGTGAGTACAAACATGAATGGAGATTACATGGACATGAATGAACATAACATTAACAAGCAGAATATTTCTTAAATTAAAAAAATAAAAATATAAAAATAAAATCCTGACACTTAAAAATCGCAGATTGTCATGCAAAAGCTAAACAAAGAAAATAATAACGGTAAATTCGACATGCAGCAACGGCAGCAGAAGGAATAACAATCACCTTTGAGGACAGCCAGTAACATGAAAGCGTCACCGATGTCGAGCTTGTGCCCAACTCTAACGGTAGCGCCGATGCCGAGACAACAGGGCTCCACCAAACTGGACATGATCCAGAAAAGTAGCAGTATTTTAAGAAGACTTTGTACCATTTTGGCAAATTCCAAATCTACGTATCAAGCCATGTGAGGCTTGCCTCGCGAACCCCGACTTCAAACAATGCCCGTGATCCCACGCCACACGGGCAGATGCAGAACCCAGGCTGTTAGTCATGTCGCACGAAAACCTCAGCCTTTGTTCCGTAAACAAGTCTTAGTCATCTATTGTCAAGTATCAGCGAAGATCCCTCCAAATTTAAAGTGGAAACAGTTTGAAAATTTCGTTAACTCCAGGGCATATTGCACGTGGGTGTAAATTTCTAGATCAAAGACGGGTCATCACCTGGTGGGATTCCTCTCGAGGGCCAAAGGCAAACCAAGGCAAACCAAGGCAAACCAGAACGAGGTGTTTTGTTGACAGAATCAGCTGTTTGACTTTCTCCGTCTGTCTGTCACAATCACGGTTACTTTGACACTTTTAATCCTCGTTGGGATCCGTGATAAAACCTGGCATCAGGGCATACCATGTGGTGCCGACTCACCAGGATTTGAAAACAGGAATCAGTACAGTTGTGCACCTAGCTCTACCATCTCAATCATTACCATCTCAATCACTTTAGCCATAAACAATCTCATGAAAACAAATTGTTGATATAAAGTTAAAAAAAAAATGTACTGTTGTAATTTCACTGTAACGATTATTTTCATTTATTTTCATTTATAATGAAAATATCATTGACAAACTTTAAAAAATAAGATAAACGAAGATGACAAATGAATTAAAACTAGGATTAAAATTCTATTGGTAGAGACAACTATTTTATTTGCTTGTTCCAAGAGGGAACCCGTTCCTGTAAAGCATGTCGCGTGAACATCATATTCTGAATTCATGAGTTGTGCGACAGCTGACGAAAAAAATCAATCCTTATATAAATAAAGTAGCGGGGTACGATGTTATATTCCAATATTCAATAGTACGGCATGTCTTCGCTCCAATTGCTACAACCTGCTACCCAATTAAGGTTCAACCTCACAACCATACCAACCTCAACACAATCAACATTTTCACATATACTGTGCGCTTGCATCTCCAAATATAGATCTTAATATACTTAATATAGTTTAATTAACGTTTTCACGTTCCACGTGTATCAAAACAATCCAATTAGTGATTGGCGTATGAACTTTGAACACAAATTTTTTTTTTTTTAAACCAACGTATTTTCATTTAGAACTAGTGAAAAGAAGCACATCTGTACATTACCATGTCGTAGAGATGACTTTCCAAACAGATTGAAACTGACTGGTCGAACATCCCCATGACCACAAGTAAGCTTCACCATCATGGAATCTCCTAATCCATATCACCTCAGGCCCACAGTCTTGTAAGTTAATCCATAGATTGTACCAAAACTTCTGGTCGTAAGTTAATCTATAGATCCATCCATCCCAAAACTTATTGTCACAAGTTAATCGCAGATTCAAGTTAATATCAAAACTTATGGTCGTAAGTTAATCTCTAGATCTGTCCATCCCGTAACTTATTGTCACAAGTTATTCGTATACCAAATCCATGCCAAAAAACCACAATGTACTTGAATTATTGTTGCACAACGGTTAGAGAGTATTACACCCGGGTTATAGTACTACGTCGAACGGTCGGCCGAACTCTTCCCGGCATCGTCCTCCACTGCAATGTTACGTGGACGCGACACCCAACAACTCTGACGGCGGTGGTAAACAAACAGCAACTCTATTCCCGATGTGCTCCCGCCAACGACTCCACCCTTGTCGTGTAATCCTGTGTCAATTGCTCGGCCATCGGCCAGTCTTTTGTCCGCTCCGACATTGCAGATCTACCTGTGACAGGCGTCTCTCAACACGTATACAGTCCCCCTGTACACAGCGCTCGGCACCGTAATACGTTTGTACAAAGCCACGATCGTCCTGTACCTCGTACAAAGAGATAGTGGTACACACACAGGGTAGCTAAAGCCCGGCCCATAAAAGTTAATTAAACTGCAGATAATCAGCCCGGGCTGACGTATTCTTTACGTACTCGGCAAAGCTTTCATATCGAGATAAAAATAAGTGTCAAACGGTATCCTAATGCAGGGTTATAGAATGTTTGACACTAATGGAATTCATTTTTCCCGATGATCTGCGATCTAGATTAATGGGTTCGGGAGAGAGTAAATATACGGTCACAATAGAACTATTACAATGTACGTGAATGAAATGTTTACAAGGTGTTTAACTGCGGACTAAATGCATGAATAAAACACTTAACTGGCCACCAACGACTATGTTAAGATGTCATCTTATCTGTTGTCGTCAATGGGATATTCACTGAAAACTGCGACCTATGACCTGTAGGGTGTGACCTATGACATGTAAGGTGTAAAATTCCTGGCACTAAATGTTACCCTCAGCCTCAGCCTACAAAGCTATAACAGTTAACTTTTGACAGATATTGTTCACATTTCTAACAATTAGAAATCTAGCTTTCTGGACAGTGTAATATGCTAGAAATACTACTGTTAGAAATACTACTGTATTACTATACATTGAGATTTTTAACAAGTTCAACCCAAGCGACTGACAATACAAAATCTGGATATTAGAAGAAGAAAAAAGGAATTATCAGTAGTTCTAAACAATTTGCTTTCGATATACTTTCTCTCTATATGGAGCAAGTTTCAACCAGTATAATGTGAATTTCACCCAATACAATGTGAAATTATATCAAGTACAATGTGAATTTCACCCAATACAAAAGTCTAATAGAAGTTAATGTGAATTTAACTGAGTACAAAATTACTTTCACCCAGTACAATATAACTTTCAACGAGTACAAAATTACTTTCACTAAGTAGAATTTGACTTTCAACGAGTACAAAATTACTCACCTAGTAGAATGTGACTTTCAACGAGTACAAAATTACTTTCACCTAGAAGAATTTACTTTTAATGAGTACAAAGTGACTTTCACCCAGTACATGGTCACCCAGTACAATGTGACTCAATGAGTACAATGTGACTTTCAATGAGTACAATGTGACTTTTACCCAGTACATGGTCACCCAGTACAATGTGACTTTCAATGAGTACAATGTGACTTTCAATGAGTACAATGTGACTTTCAATGAGTACAATGTACAATACTGCGCCTACCTGTTTATGATCCGAACATTCAACCTCAAAACTAAATCCACGTTACCGTTTTCTCCTCAGCGTGATGACATGTCATTGTCATGCTAATGACACACCTCACACGAGGACAGAATCCATAGCTGTCATTGTGTCATTATGAATGGTAGGAATGATCGCCATCGAACACAAAATAATCGATAAACAGTTTCCGCGCTGAATCGAAATGAGGCATTTGCAACGAACTGCTGTGACATCAGATAACGAACCCACATAAAAAATAATATTATTACGTACATCCAACTTTCTAAGTACAATACAAAATCATGCACATGTAGTTATCAGGGTTTCTGACATTTCCAAAGGATCGGTGTGACACCAGATAATTCACGTAAATAAAAAAAAATTATTACGTACATCCAACTTTCCGAGAACAATACAAAATCATCCACACGTATATATCAAGATAGTGATATTTCCACCGGAAAATAAACCTACGTAAAAAGTTCATGTTACATCCCCTCAACAAAATAGTTTCAAATGCACGCATAAATCAGGAATACAGTAATCAACTTTACGTACAATACAAAATAATGTACACGAATATACTAGGAATATGCCGTTTAAACAGAACCGATGTGACAACCAACAACAAACTCACATAAAAACACAATACTATGTTCATACAACATTCTTCAGCAAAACATAAAATCATTGACAATTAGATCAATATACGAGGAAGTCAGCAATATCTTGAAAATAACCCTGGGGTTATTGCCATATGAAATATTGTGATATGCATACCTGTCAAATATAATGTAAATAATATCGGTCGAGAGAAAAGGAGAAAACCACAGGTGGGTGTCAAACCGAGGAAGTAATCCATCATAGAGAATCTTGTTTACTATCACCAGAACATAGGAAATATGACTTTCCATATTGAGAGATATGAATGAAAGCAAAGTACATATCCTTCAACCTTCCAATGAAACGAGAATTGAGAGCTGGACTCCATACTCTAGATAAGATCAACAAAATGGTGAAGTCGTTGAACGTTTTGTATTTTTTACAATATCAACATGAATAAGATTGTCAATGTACTATCAAATATGGAGTAGCGTTAAAGTTTAATACTTTCTACAATATCATCATGAACACGATATTTGATGTAATATCATTGGCATTATGCCTTTAAAACAATACACTGGTGGAGAAACCGACAACAGAATGGTGGTTACTGAGAACAGAGAAACAAGCATCTTAAAGCTACACCGTTTCATATTAATTGTGAAACTTTTGACAGTGAAATATGTCGGTATATTTTCCTACCGTTCAGACAAAGAATACACACGAGACACGGATGACAATCCAGCATTATGTGTTCAGAGTTCCGAGTAAGTTCTGACTATTTTTCCGAGTTTCTTCATAAACTCTCACTACAGTTGGCAGGTGTGAACAATATGTACGTGAGAGGCACTGAAAGAACTCTCCTCTCTCTGGAGGTGGAGATATAAAAACAATTCACGATGAATCCGGATTTGTCTTAGCTGCCTCCGCCCACGTATATATACATATCTATGATGTAGTTCATCCCTATATGATATAGTTCATCCCTCGGCTATAATGGAAGGAGTCGCGCGACATTGTGTCGGATGTAACGAGGTGGAGATGTATGGGGCCAAGAAAACAGGTGCCGTAAACAATAATTGTAAATAATGCTTGTTTACATGTATAAATTTAAATATGTTAATATTCCATTATATCGTAATAATATAAATAGTTTGGATACAAATCTTTAAAAAAAAAAAAATAATAAAAAAAAATTTAAAAAAAGAAATTAGTAAAAAAATAAAAAAATAAAATGTAAAAAGAAAAGAAGAAAATTAAAATAAATAAATATAAAAGAAGTATGGACGTGAATTTTACAGAAATTGCTGAACATTTCTTCTGCATATGAAATCCACCAGATGTGCAATGAGTACTCTAAAGGATGCACTTTTATCAGGTTTGTTTAATCGTAACAGTCTGCGATGTTTTTCAGGTGGCTGTATGCGGGAGATTTACGTTATATTTACTGTTATTCCGTCACCCTCCAGCATGCGCCCTGTCCGTCCCGACTTATTTACATTTTGATCCTGACTCGGTGCTTACTGAATATCTGCTTCTCGATTGCAATGTCAGCTGTGTGTAGTGATCGTAATAAATTTAGAGTCTGATGGAATGTCAACATCAGTGTGGCTTCCTATCATCTTCGATGCCGGATTTTGTCTCAATTCCTGCTTTTCTAACTCAACTCTACCCTACCTGCCCTATCCTGCCACCCCACCTATTCCATCCCAAACCACCACCAGATTTGCAGACATCGTCTTAAAAGATATTTTCATGACTGTTCCGTTTTTATTTGTTCGGTCACGGACAATTACCCCGCATCATAATCAAACGCGGATTCATTCCGTAAACCACCCGAGGGCCATCCAGGTTATGTTACCCACATAAACGTGAACACAACCCCGCCCACCCACGGGATAACGTACCACTCGGTCCTCCACACAGAACCCTGAGTCCCCTTCCATCAAGGTCGATACCTGAAGGCCATATAAACAAACACAACGACAAGATACACATTGGGGCTATTAAAAGCATACGATAAAACTACATCGACACATATCCTTTTCATTCGCCTGCCGTTTATTCCGCATCGCGCTCGCGTATAAAAACCATACCTGTAAGAAAACCTTCCCAGAGTTCTTAATAACACAGGCCTTCAGGCAAGGCAACAATGTCCAACTGGGCTTAAAATGTACTCAGTGAATAAACGACGTGCCGGACTGAATTCCCCGAAGAACGACAGTGTGTCCAATATACTCGCGCAACAAAGACCAGGGCTGGGTCCTAACTCTAATCCGAGGATGTCCTTTGAAACCGTCCTATGTAAGACGATAAGGATACAGAGTCTCAACTGAGCCGACATTAGCGATTCATCTCAGACCGAGTCCTCAGGTTGAGGTCATTCTCCGCGACCCCGGCGGGGATTACCGTTAACATTGCCGTGCGGGGAGGGGATTTCTCACTGTGTCCAGTTTAACACTATTTTTCTTCGGCTAAATCTGTGTTAGACACATATCGTGTGTTGTTATTCTTTCCATGCGCGAATACGGATTAAAATATTCCAGGCTTGCGTACGATGCGGGGTGTGTTCTCCCAATGAACATCCAATACAGAAAGTAGATACACGTATCATTTGATCGAAGTCCACAGCTGATTGCATCTCCAATTTTTCAAGTCTGTATTTTGGAATTTGAAGTTGCGATAACCTTACTCATGCTAGAGGCAGACAAATGTCATTTCCAAAAGAAGCTCAAAGAAATCCTCTTAAGAGCATATACACAGCACCCTTGAGCAATCACGAATATTAAATGCTATACAAATGTGAACTTTATTATGTATTTATTATTATTTATTATATATACACAATATGAATTTGATCAAAGAGAAAAAAAATTTACCATAAATTTCAGCAATGACTGTTTTACATTAATCTAATCCTATAACGTTTACCTAATAACTTTTAGAAGTCAGATCATTTTATGCTACACTTGTTAGCAGAGTGGGTGAGTGATTATGGAGTTTAACATCGCTGCGGGAATCTTTCACCCACTTGCCACAACTCTTGTTAGCAGAAGACTCGTATATACGCGCATCAGATTAACATAAAACATTCTAAAAACATTGACTACATACCTATCATCTCTTACCCTGCCCAGTCATCCACAGAACTACTACTAATGTTGTCACTCTTCCTTATTTCGAGAAAACCGACTAAGTTTTCTGTCCGAGCCTCGCAACAAATACAACATCACGTAACAGTGGAGAGAGAGAGTTGGGGGGGGGGTTCACGGAGGTTCCTCAGGCCACTCCTATGTAATCGGGGAATGTAACATGTCACAGAGAAGTTACGTTAGGATGCACGTCGCGCGCCGTGAACAACACAGTTGCACACAGAGACTCGGAGGTGCAATAATGCAGCTAGTCGTGTCAGAAGACGTGAACCCGTTGTTAAGACTTGCTACAACATCGGAGAGAGGTGTGCGTGTTAAGTCAGTTGCTGAATGAAATACAACGTCCTAGCTGAGGTGACTGAACTCGTGAATACGTGCATTGACTGGGTAGAGAAAATACATTCTCAACTCCATGGAAATATCCTTGTCATATAGAATGTTCAAAAGAAAAATCCAGCTTTAAAATAAAAATAAAAAATAAAAATATAATATATTACTGCCAATATATTCCTTTCTTTGGCAAGACATACAGAATAATCTGAAATACTGAATGACGGATTATTTGTAAACAAAAATAGACATTAGATATGGTGATAACATGCAGATATGTTAATATTAACATTAATATTATTGATTAATAATCACTCTTTACACATAATTGGTCATGCCTGAAAATGCTTGATTGCCAATCTGACATAGATCACCATATATGGCAACGATGTTTACATTGATGTGTTTATGAAATTGACACTGAGATATCATCAGCATTAACGCCACGGGGTAACAATGGATGCTAATAAGCTTATGCATGCGTAGGAAACAATGTATTTATGTCAACTGATCGTCCAATGATCTCAAAGCATCCTTTCCAGTTAAACTGTCGACATTGCTATGCAGTTTCAACAGAATATTGCGTTTACAAACACATGTTCAGGAAATCGTTTTGATTTTTTTTGGCGCCAGTGAAATACAGATATAAAGTGAAATACAAATAAACTGAAATATAGATAATAAAATAATAAGTAAAATGTGTGTCGGCAATAATTTACAATTGATCAAAATTCAAACACAATATTTTAGCGAAAATAATACCCATTCCAACCTTTTTTTAGGTATGAAATACTCAAGAAATTGCATACAACATCCGGTTGCCCACATCCCAATGAAATGCTTCATTTAACTTTTAATTGCACTAAAATAAATATAATTGCATGCCAACTTTGTCATTGAATGACGCAGTAAAAGCTGAGACCTGAAGTCACGTGTACGTCACATGCCGGAACAAAGCCACCAGATGTCACTACTATCATACAGACCATGTCCGACTTGTCGATCTCGACAATAAATAACTAACTAACTCATTTCTCCAGAAGAATACAACTGAAATTTGCTTTCCTCCAAACACACGGGTTGTCCAATATAACATTGACAACAGAATATAACATTGACAATAGAAAAGGTAGAGGGGTACGACACTTAAAAAAGAGAAAATTACAGAGGTGGTCGATTTTTGTTGTGACTAAAGTAATTGGAGTGAGGTGTAGGGTGACAAGAGATTGGAGATACGCTATTCTACCACACTATTCCAGCACATTCTGGGCCACGAGGTAGCCTGTATCCTCCCATACACTATCCTTACACAGAGACAAATTCAGTATTGTGACAGGAAATGCTATTCAGAGACCCAACCCCTGAAAACACTGAAAATATGTTTTGAACCAGCAAAGAAAATCATCGTATTTCTATCCATGAATCAAAATCATATAGAAATAGAACATGTCAGGTTGCTTAAAAGGTGAAGGCTGTTAATGTTTACAGATTGTACCCTCAAGCATCCTATTTATTTTGAACAATTGGCCCAATATAAGATCTACAATGGATAACGTTGACGGGTGACGTTTACTACCAGTATATTTCTGATAACTGAATTGAATTGTTTTTCAGTTTTTATACATTTTATACATTATAATTTCCATATACAATTTATTTTGTTTGAATTTGTGTTTAGTGTAGCTTTTTAGATTCTTTCACTAATTATCAGGTATTCAAATAAGAGGAAATAACAGAACTATTGCAATATCAACACAGTCTTTCACTGGTCCAGTTGATACCCAGCACCATTTTCAGATTTAAATCAACAGCTGTTGTTAAGCGACTAGATTTATGTAATTGTAATGTTTGTCATCAATTGGATTCTCTCTGTGTGTTAGACATTTCTACATTGTTCCATACTGATATTACAGAGCTGTATCATACACAATCGCACAATGTCAATATCTAGCACATGATACGTGTTGTCATTATATCCGCAATACTTTGCGAACACTCTGAAATTAATATCGGTCCACTCTGACAAGTGATTACTGAGGTAAATATGACACCGAAGGTACCGAGGTTGCGTGAGGTCACTGCTGACAGCACGAACAAGACTTAATCATGTGCCATTACTCCGTGCGTTCATTTGTCACATCAAATGTCTGCAACGAAAATTGGAAGAGAAATTCCGAAATAATTGAACCATTAAACGTCATCATACATAGACCAAACATGAATTAATACATATTTACCTCAATCAAACGTACTGCAAGTCTACATGTATATATGCATATGTATAATAATGTACGACAACCTAATAAATAATTGTGACATATTCCATTGTTATTTTAATAGTTTATAAATATGTTCATTCATAATAAATACTATGGTAATAATAATTTGATAATAATATGGTAACCCACTATTTAGAAGTAACATCTATGCTAAAAGAAGTTATTAGTCTTCATAAATCTTCAGGTATTACAGTTTAATTGAGCATACTGTAATGTTACAAGTATACTGTAAGTTGCAGCCACATCAGAATACAATCCATTTCATTAGACGCTATAAATTCTAAGAATCCAAATTCAAAGAATGAAGTGACTTGGGTGAAAAAAAATCATTCTGTTGTTGGTTGCTTTAGAACGTCCATATCAAACGAACTGCGCGAACTGAATGCAAATCGACGACGCTTTCACGAACACATTGACATTTCTCTGAATTGCGAATGTATGAAGATCGGTCCGTTCATACAATAATTTCAGTGCAAAATAAACAAGTCTAAACGAAACTTCTAACTTTGAAGATTCTTTCTCTGGATCTTCACACATACGTATAATACGATGTGTATCAATATCGTGACTTTCCGTGGCTTTTCTTTGCTGGATAAACAAGCTTGTAAATTCCACCCCCATCTTTTTTTGTCGTTTGTATTCATTACCGTTCCACTGAAGCCTGTCGCTGTTTTCTTCCCGCCAACATTATGACCTAGATCTTGCGAATACCACCTGTCCTTAAAAGACTCACTGAACCTCCGAATCTATAGAACCACATTCTTCTTCTGGACCATGGGTGCCGGGGTGGGGGAGATGGAATTGATGCAAGAGGTAGTGGGGTCCAAAGTGGGTTATATCTCGTGAATTCAGTTGTATTAACCACAATCTCATTGACTGACTGCCAGTTGGTGGTTGACTGGGTAGTTTATTTCACGCTTGAGTGACGCTCGAATGAAATTCTTGACATGATGGGAAGAAACTGAATTGATTCCGCTCTGTCCTTCGGTACCCAATCACAGATAGCTGAACAAGGAATACATGTTTGACTAGGAAATTCAATGACCAACATTCTCAGACCTTCAATCACACAAAGAACCTTGTGAAATACCTTTTCTTCCACCAGATTGCCACACTTTCCTAACACATAGATCTACATCAACTCCATTGACTGTAAATATTTCCTACATCAAATTGCCATAAATTACTCCTATATAAAAAGGAATGGTATCTTAATCAAGATTGTGGTTCTATATAGGGCAACTGCAATAGCCTCTAGCAAGTAGTAAGTTAAATGCATCTGCAGCCAATAAGAAGGATGGTTATACACCACAATGTCCAACTTTGTGACACATATTCCAATAAAAGATTGTTATTATTATTACTAGCATTATGTACAACATACGCAATACTCTTTCACCTTGATTTATTCAGTAAAGCATCCCAAATAAAATAAATGGAATACTATCCTGTGCGCTAAATATCATGGTAACTATCATGTACAACTGTATTGTATATTGCGAGCTATTTACGATATCAATTAGATGGAAATTGTGTGATTAATTTGAGATTAAATAATTCTGTATTGAAACGCTAGTAATATCGTGTAAAATATATGGAAAACCAGTATATGATCATGAGTATGTACTGCTGACAACACTTCTGAAAATAATACGTTGGTATCTTAGTCATGTATATTGGCGTCGAACTGACGAAGGCATAATAGTCCCCAACACCCCAAGAGGACAACGCTCTGGAAAGCTATAGCACTTCACTTGTGCCAACCACACATCATATAATATACTCTAGAAAGCTATAGCACTCCACTTGTGCCAACCACACATCATATATACTCTAGAAAGCTATAGCATTCCACTTGTGCCAA
>JAUTBV010051882.1:0-20319 GCA_032361325.1 Lepetodrilus fucensis
CTGTTAGCCTATCACCGGAATTCCTAGTTTTAAATGATATTCTTCGAAATTCTAAAAATACACATGACGCACTTGCAGCCGCTATTATAAAACTATATTATAGATCAAATCGGTATTTGTTTACATGCCAACACATTCCCAATATAAAAAGACTCAGCAATAATGTATACCATTTTAAAATACCAGAATATCCAAAAATGGTCTTCAGAATTAACATTGTCGATTAAAGGAAAATCATATTCTTTATTCAAAGATAGCTTAAATTATGAATTATACCTTGATTTTACTCGTTACAGCACTGAGTCAATGGCAGAAATCTCAGCTGAACAAATTCTCAATCTCATTAACATCAGATCACAGCCCAAATGGCTAGCGGGTGTCAAATATGTATCTGTTTGAGCGTTAGTTTCGGATCTTATTTTAACGAGACTGAGCAAAATCTCAAACTTAAGTTTCTTTCGAGAAATCGATACCACATTAGATACTTTTTTTAAATGATTAATTTTTCGCTTCTGGAATCAGGCCCTCATTCCTTGGAAAGAAAAACAAACTGAGATAGAACTTATATTAGCTGAGTTTAAAACTGAGATAGAACTTATATTAGCTGAGTTTAAAACTGAGATAGAACTTAGCTGATTTTAAAACCATCACATTAAAATCACTCGAAACCGACGCTCGGGTATTTGAACACTTCTTCGTTTCAGGATTAATCTTTGGTCAACATGTTTAACAATAAGGAGCGAAACGAGGTCTGAGTTTAATTAATTAGATTGTGTTTAAACTCAATTTATACTAAATTCTCTCTCTCTCTCTCTCTCTCTCTCTCCAGAAAAGCTAAATTAATAAGTAAATATTTAGTGAATACGATCTTTCTTCGAGACAGCTGGGCACATCCGATATATTATAAAGAACAATTAGATACATATTTAAAATATATGTATTTTTTAATCCTCAGAAACCCAAGCGTTCTACAGCAAAGTGTCCTTAGACACGATATCCATTCAAATGTACATGACATGTATACATATTATCTGTTGTGAAATGTTAGCATTAAAGATATACTAGTATATTGACCGGAACAATGAAGTTAATGTCTATGTATATACGTACAGTGAGTCATTGCACATCTGCTGTTGACACATTCCGATCGATAAATACTACATCAGCACAACAGATGCAGACAAATTAATAGTTTCTTCATTAAGTGTTGGTAAGAATATAACAATTCACATTCCACAGTCAAATCCTGGCATGATCAAAGACATGATCAAAGTATTCAGTCACAATAAATCCCGAATTTCACTAAACAAGTTCGTGGAAACTTAAAAGAAAATGACCTCGTTACATCACATGAATATATTTTTTCTTTGAATCGGGGTTTAGAGCCGCTTTCACGATTCTTTCACTTGTTCGGTTTGTCAGTTTAGGGCAGGTAAGGTGGAACACGCAATATCCGTACCACTGAATGTTGCAGTCAGCACTAACTGGTTCTGACAGACCAAGGATGATAAGATTCTTGTTGTAAATCCCAAGTATTTATAAATTATAATAAGTATATGAGATGCGTTTGTTGTTGTTGTTTGAAGTGGACACGTTGGATACCTTACGAACCGTTTAGCTTAAGAACAGTTCGTAACCGTACTATAAGAATCGTTAAGATTGTCGTACGATCGTAATAACGTTTCTAGAATAGTGAATATAATAGGCCCCCAGATGATGAACATTGTGAATATTGCCATACCCCATCATTGAACCAAGAATGTTAATAAATTTAAAACATATGTTTATACACATCTGTCAGTTATTTGCAAGGTAGATTGCAAGACATATCACGACGATGTAGAAACAGACTCCGGTAAACAACCCAGCAACGTAGAGTACCGTAGACGCTCTGGCCCGTCTGTGTGACAACTTGAAGTCCTGAACCGCGTAAGCCTCGTCGGATTTTCGCATAAGATGCACCGCCGGAAGACAGAACAACAAAAGCAAGAATACACATCCGGGGAACCACAGAGCGGAATGGATGTACTGGTTGATTCTGTTGTAAGGGTTTGATTGCGCCGCCAAATCCACTTTCATTTCCCCCAGAACGGATGAGTCACGAGCCGTTACTATGACGACGTTTTCGGTCGACGACGGATGTTTTTTGTCGTCTGGTTTCCTAGGCAACAGGTCCTGGACGCTGAGTTGAGCCGGAAGGTATCCATTGTTTCCGGAATTCCGTGTCGAATTTCCGGCTTTATCGGAATCCGAGTCTTTACCACTGGAAACGAACTTTTCACGAGAAGAAGCGTTGCGGTATAGCGGGAAGAGTTTTATCTTTCGTTTATCCCGTAATGGTGTTTCAGAGGTATTCTCGCTTGAATAAGAATGCACCTCTGGTTGATTGACGTCTGCTCTTCTCAAATACCTGTTGTTATAAAACTGGTATGGATCCTGAATCGGAGTATTATCATCAGCCATTGTGTTTTTTTCCGAACAAGTGAATACAAACCAATAAGCTTCGTCGGTAGATGTTTTCCGAACACAAATACCTTATTGTCCGGAATGGGTATATCAACAATCAAGCTTCAGGTGAACAATTCAAATGTCTTCACAAGCCATCAGATGAACAATTCAAATGTCTTCACAAGCCAGAACTGGTATATTTTCCATTGGAATGAAACACCACAAAGCTAGACTGCTTCTAGAATCCCGCCATTTGTATTCATCGATCGGCAAACTCCCACGGGCGAAGACAAACTATTCCATGTTGTAACATGTGTCATATTGTAGTGGAAACTACAGCTAACCGTTGGCCGTGTGTACGAAATACATGTCATACCTCCACCCGTCACAGTTATAATCCCAACCAATCCATGCGGAGAAGACCCGGTTATGTACATCGGCAGGTAGCGCTCGCGCAGTGTTCTACACAAGGTCCAACGGTCACTGAGTTTTCTCTCACGAAGCGCATACAAGGCTTGATATGAATCTGGTTAAACCTGAATTTCCTTCTTTTGTTCCGGGGTTTATTCATACGGAGAAGACCAAGTCCTTTAGATATTATTTCGATGTATGAAGAGTTTTAATACATCAGACGATGCAACCCGTGGTCTGGAAATCCTGCAATAAACAACAGGGGTAACTAAGTAATATGATATTTTTTTAACACATACAAAACTTGTCAGACACTGTATAAATACTACACCAATGTGACGCTCTGATAGTTGGACACTCGCTACGTTTTAAAGGGAATTTTACAATATTTAAGGAAGGAAAATAGACCTGATTTTCTGTAAAAGAAAGGGGACCAAATGTGATACGATAACGAACTATCTGCGAACTTTTAATAACAAATAAAATACAACTACCATACACCAAAATCCAACGACAGCAACTAAATCAAGGATGTATAGAACGCACGCACGCGCGCGCGCGCACACACACACACACACACACACACACACACACACAGTTGGTTATATATTAAATGCACATGTGTAATGTATGCACTATTAAACGAAGTTATAATATAATAGCTTAATTCACATTCACGTACCTACCTATCCGAGATGCCGGACACTCTACGCTCTACCTGTAGTACGGAGTCTATATGTGGGCATTGATCCATAAGATATATATATATATCAATGGCTATAGTCCTTCGTCCCTGTTCAACGAACACATGATTAACCGAGGTTATATGCACACGATGCTTTCTTAACTAACATAATCATCATGTACTTGATTTATCAAAACCATCGACATTAAACGGTAAACTTGAATACAGTTAAAAGAGAAGTTGGATTCGTATAAGATGCAAATGTTTGTCTTTACAATAATCGTCGTAAGTCGTTTATACCTTTCCGAAACTGACACCAGAACCAGCTGTTTGTTTAATTTATATTAGGTAGCTTTCCGTTGTTTTCTTTTGTCTGCCAGTCTGTCTGTCTGCCTGTCTCTCCCTCCCCCTCTCTCTCTCTCTCTCTCTCTCTCTCTCTCCCTCTCTCTCTCTCCACCCTTTCTTTCTCTGTGTCTATACAGGCCTAATATATATCTGCTAGCAGCACGCGACAGTTAATGAATTAGTTGATAAATAATTGAACACAATTTCCACGGAAATAGAGGCTGTATTCCTACTGTTAATTAGTTCGAACCACTCGGTCAAGGTAACGCGTACCAGCTTATAACCACTCGCAGTGCTACACACCTGAGCGTATACTGGGCAATAAGCTACATTTTTCGCAGGTCCCACTGGTTTTGAATAATTATTTTCGTAATTTATTTCACAATTTTGTATCTTAAAGGCATACTATCACAGTTAATAAACATGTATAATCGAACAAACGAATTTCGATCTGGGACTAATTACGCTTGATTTATCCACCCGAAAGTTGTTATTTAGTGATGTACACAAAATAAAATAAAACTGTATTTCTCTACAAATTTAAATTCAACACACTGAATGGCTGTGAATGGTAACTAATATTATACATTTATAATATAATAATTATATATATGCACCAACCTTAAAAAAAGCGGAGAGTGAAAATCTCGTTCGCGTGTTGGTTTTCGATGTTCGAAACCCCGTGCTCATGTCGTGTCAACTCGGAGAACCGGGTTGCGAATACGCCCACGATGTGTTTCTTTGTCATGTCCGCGAGAGGGTTGCGTTAAACTTTAAAAAGCATAATATTATCACAGATATAAGTGGTCGTTTTTGACTACATGTAGATACATTCACTTTGCATAAATCTAATTGCTTTTGTACCTCCAAGCATCTCGTCACCGCTGTAAAATATTATATGACATTCCTAAAAAATATGTAACTGCTATATTTGCATTTCAAGTAAAACCTGAATAATGTACGGCAAGATATAGTTGTATAATCTAATATACTAAGGGGAATAACTAGCATAGATGAAAACGGCAAAACAACTTTCGATTAAGTTTATGACATATAACTAGAGTAGCATTATTTCTATCATTATTTCTTACCACGTCCAATTATTA
The DNA here is from genome assembly GCA_032361325.1 of Lepetodrilus fucensis. Classification (NCBI taxonomy): domain Eukaryota; kingdom Metazoa; phylum Mollusca; class Gastropoda; order Lepetellida; family Lepetodrilidae; genus Lepetodrilus; species Lepetodrilus fucensis. Next base: position 4,996 of record JAUTBV010051882.1, read on the forward strand.
TTTAACAATATTTATAGCTAGTGGGACGTATGAAGCACTTGTGTAGTCAAAACAATGCAGAGCCTATATTTTCAGGCGATACTTCGCCAGACTACTATGTAGGTCAACTATCTGTGATTGTATGCGTTTAAACTCATTTAAATGGTATTATACATGTATATACAAAGCCAACATATGATATGGACCCACGAAATTTCAACAAATTGGTAGGAAATAAAAATGGAACGGTATCAGGACATATTCATATCCACAATTAAAGTATAAATACAAATCTGTTCCATATTCACCACAGAAGGAACCAGATTATATATCTTGTTCTGCATCACGAGTTTCGAACCAATAACAATATTGTTTCATTTTACTACCGTATATAAAAGAGCGTCAACCTATAGTAAACTAGAAGTTATTAAACCCGCATACATGTAGTTACGCTATACTAGCACACCTACTTGACCTTTATAGATCACTCTTTGCGTTTATGCTCAAAATAAATTAAGATGTAAGGAAAGGAAATAGGCTGCAAGTAACATATATACATGGCTATTATAGAGTCGGGCCTACCCATCTATCAACTAGTTGACACGAACGCTCCACGTAGTTTACCATAAACGTGATAGTTCCATTAAATATTATCTGACCAGCGTACCTCTCAGAGAGCTGTATTAGGAATAAATCCGAGTTAATCTATTTGAATAACATTTAATAGTGTATGATTACCTGGCATAGCGACGTTTACGGTATTCATGTACAGGGGCGGATCCAGACTTTCAGGTTAGGGGGGGGGGCTCAAATTATATTTTATACGGGGCTCATAAATTCACCATAATACAAAATATATGTTTATAGAACACATTTTCCAATTCTAGGGAGGGCGCAAGCCGGGTGAGAACACCTAACCCCCCCATACCACCCCCCACCCCCCTCCCCCCCACCCCACACCCCCATCCTTGGATCCGCCTCTGATGTAGAATCTATATTATGTGAGAGTGGTGTGTTCATTACATAGCTGTGTCATTAAGCAATTCTCTTCTTTAAGATTACCGAAGTACAATGAACAAGGACATTAAACTAAAACTGACCCAGGGCCATCACTTGTTTACGCAGTACGCTTAGAAACAGATATAACTATTTTATTCAACATGAACATGATTGAAATCAGCAAGGATTAGCATGCATCATAACTAGAAATACTCGAAACAAATACAAATAGGAGACATGAGTCATGTTTGTGTCACAAAGAGACAGTTTGAGGGAGTTGAGACATTTGAGGACATTCTACTTCAGGCTAGGCGTGGTATAGAGGTCATGTCCACAACTTATTTTTATGATAACATCAACATTAATAAAATATAATATGCAAATTGAATTTTAGAAACTAGAAAAGTTAAATTAATTGAAGAGGAAACTGCGAAAACATATTCACATATTGTATGCTCAGTTTTGAAGCATTTTATATTTATGCCATTGTCAGTTGCATCATGCATTAACAAATATCGTAAAATATAAACCCACGAACTTCTTTAAATATGCAAATACATGTAAACCTGGTAATGCCAACTGTATTTTAATAATAGCGGATATCGAAAACTAAACCACAACACATACATGTTAACATCTATACGAGACGCTTAATTATACCTGCTAGTAACCTGGGCCCGTTTGTCTCGACAAGAATGTGCCTAACTGGTTGTCTGCTTATATCAATTATAAATATATCTTTTTCTGACTAAGAACTAAAGAAGTTCTTAAGTTATGGAGTTTCGAGAATGGGGCCCCTGTAACGGAACAGATGATGAATAAACAAAATGGTGGACCTTGAATGGTTTGAAATCTAGCCAAGTACATATCAAATACACTTATCGGTTTTGGTTTAGTTTTCGAGACTTGTTGCTATTAGTCCGACAGTGATGTCTCGATTCAAGTTCGAATGGCTGAAGGAAATATCAGTGCACATTCGCATACAGATTCTAATTATAACTTGTAAATTGAAATTCCATTGCCTATATCGGATGACAGAAAATGAATTTACAAAGTGTAAACAAACATATAATAAAAGTGTAACAACTAGGAAACATGTTAATTAATTAATATGCAACCTATATAAACATTACACAATGCACATTCGAGGTTTTAATTTAGATCAGCAAGGCACTTTAGCATGGTTTGGGATCTGTACTATAGTGTCATGATCAGCAATATTATTTTAAAATATTAGCATATTATTTAAAATAAAATACTAATCATTCTTCAGTTCAAGGTTTCGTACCATGAAACAGTTGATGTTTCTTAAGTTGAGCTTCCACAGCAAATGACTTTCCACAGATAAAGCACTCACAAGGGGTCTCTCCAGTATGTTTCAGAATGTGCTTCTTGAGATCTCGTTTGTCGGCATACTCGCGGTCGCAGACACAACACTTCCAAGGCTTAACTCCTGTGTGGACAATCTCATGCGCCCTCAGAGTCAGAAGACGGGCAAAGGTCTTCCCACAGACGTCACAAACCCACGGTCGCTCGACACTGTGGCATACCTGATGCAATTTAAGATTTCCCGAACGAGCGAACGACTTCCCACACGTGTCGCACATAAAAGGTTTCAACCCAGAGTGCAGCTGCATGTGACTTCTGAGGTTCTGATAATGGAGGAAGGACCTACCGCAAATGTGGCACATCCCAGTCCTTTCTGCCGTGTGGATTTTCGTGTGGGATCGTAGTTCCGAACACCGCAAGAAAGACCTTCCGCACGTGCCGCATTTCCACGGCATGTCCTCTCCCGAATGCGTGTAGGTGTGTCTTTGGAGGTAGTCGGGACGCTTGAAGGACTTGCCGCAGAGTTCGCACGTCCAAGGACGCTCTCCCGTGTGGCTCATGACGTGCACCTTGAGATGTCCTAGGACCTTGTAGGACTTGACGCACATCGCACACTTCCACGGCCTCTCAGTAGAGTGCGAATACTTGTGAGCATTGAGGCGACGTAGCGATGGACATGACTTGTTGCAGACGTTGCATTTGAAGACTCTTTGTCCAGATTCAATGGCCGTCTGGATGTGCGTGAGTCTGTGCCGGTGCAGGTCTCTGGAACCTAGGAATATCTCCTCGCAGTCCGGACACTTCCAAACCTTCTTTTCACTGTGTAAAGATGCATGCTTTTTAAGATACTCCGGCAAGGAGAAGCGCTTGCCACATTTTTCACACTTCCAAGGTTTCTCTTCCGTGTGGGTCCGCCTGTGTCGGTTCAGCCGATAAGCCAACGGAAATGATTTTTCACATATGTCACATTTAAACGAGCTATCCGAATGGCTGTTCAAGATATGGATTTTGAGAGAATCTTTACAAGAATACAATTGTTCACATTGACCACATTTCAATGACGGCTCCCATGATGGGTAGGTTTGGGTTTTCTCGATGGCGGTGTCAGATTGAGACGAATCCTTACAAGCATCACACAAGGCAGAGCTTTCAGTCAAGTCGCATTCTAATGGATTTCCACAAACTTTACAATTCAAAACGTTTTCTTCAGACATGTTTGCTTTCGCAGAAAAGGACGCTAGACCTATAATTAGAAAGTTAATACCAGTTAACACCACTAATTTTCTTTTTATTTAAACTCATACAAAATGTACTCCTTAAACGCATACTATCACATATCGTTGACCTACATATTGGTCTGGTGAGGTTGTTTTGACTACACAGGTACTTTATACAACCAGTTACTTATTCCACATGCCTCACGAATTATAATTGTTTTTACTATTTATTAATTAGACACGATGTAGCTTTTACCAGTGGTCGTGAAAGGTTATTTTGACCTTGTTCAATGATTAGAGTTAGCCCCCTTAACACATTAGACTATAGGAAATTTAAATTTAACTGATTATTCGGGTTTTACTGGAAATGTCAACTGTACTGGAATGTTATCTATCCCACAGCGGTGAAAATATATTTGGAGGTACAAAAGCGATTATACGTATATGCTAAGTGCATGCACTTTGCATTTTTAACTCCAATTCAGTCCAAAACGACAACTTAATCTATGATAGTATGCCTTTAAACTGCGTCTTTAAACCGGTATGTCTAACCATTGAGATTGAGATTTTAATACAAATAAGTCATGTTAAAAATAGTTCATTCAGCGAACAGATTACCATTTCTTTAAAGATGTTATCTGCCAATGAGATATTCGATTGTGATGAGATGGCCTGCCAAATCTGGTGTGCATTAGATCTGTCGATCCGCAAATTAAATTAAATTAAATTAAATTAAAACCATTCACATTCCAGTGGGTATTTCTGAGTATTAATTTAAATAGAGGCCTACTGTTTATGTTTATTTTGAAGAAAATGAAGTTAATTACAGTGATTTAACTAATTAAAAAAAGAAGAAGAGAAGAATAATTTTGATAAGCCTTAGGTTATGTATTGTTGAATGTCACAATGTGTTTTTTGTTCGTTTTCCTTTAGTCAGAAAACATGGTCAGAATTTTCATTCAAATATGTTAGGAATCGCGGGCAACGTTTTAAACGTACCAACGTAACTGTTATGTATGAAAATTAATGTCGTCGAAACGTACGTTTGTTAGTTGGGTCTGACTGGGACCGTCCATAACTAACGATGCATTGTTCACTGTTTACCCCGAACTATTTAATTCCAAATAAAATATATTTGTGCACAAAACCCAGGTCCTTGTCACAGATATTAGGTACCCTCGTAATAATATAACGAGACCGATGTATTTATTATTTGTGACAAGCACTGGTCGTCAGTGCACAAAATGGCAAAGATTACTAGTATCCGAAAATTCTGAATGCAGACTTTTTTAATCAGTCAGTAATAGTTGTTATGTTTAAGAATACAAACAGATAAACATGCTTAGTGAAAGTTGGTGCAGTGAAAAAGAGAATATATTAGAAATATAACAGACGTCTACCTGAAAGAATGTCTGCTGAAAAATGTTTGACGACTGCAAGTCCGTCTTATGGTAAACGGTGAACGCAATCGCTTAGCGATTCCAGTGTTAGTTTAGCAGCGCGATGTGACGGTACTAAACGGCCTTTATTACAATGTATGGATGCCCCTTTTGGACAAGATTTGTATGTACAATATAATAGCGATAGTTGAATAAGCGTATTAGTTGTTTTCGTATTGGACCGATCATGCGTGTGTGTGTATGTGTGTGCGTGCGTGTGTGAGCGCATGCACATGCATGCAGGCCTATATATTAGGACCTGTATATATATTAGGTCCTATATATATATTAGGTCAACGCTTTCTATTGTGGCGGGAGCCCAGTTACAACTATTGTAGCACTACAAGAGCGTCGTGCAACGGGCACCTGAACGGGTCCATAATTACCTGGGGGGTTTGCCCCTACTGGGACTCGAGTACCCGACCATCTAGCTGTAGATCGCTAATTTCTAAGTGAAGTACAATAGCTGATTACAGCCAAATCTAAATACTCCCAGTATATAGGCCCCTACTGTATGCTGCATTTACTGATGGTGACATATATAGAATACGAACGATATTCAGGTAATTATGACAACATAGTTTTAATGTTAATAAATCTTATTTTTTGTATACCAAAAGCTATACGTAATTCAAGTCCAATGACATTTCCTGTGGTTTTATCCGACGTCCGCACGCTCTGGCCGCGTGGTCACGTGGTGCGAATGAAGTCAATGTTCAATGTTTAATTTATCTTTTGTCAAGGAACCACGCCAGACTATTACATTTCTTCACTGCTTCAACTAAATATATAGATCGAGGCGAAGCCATTTAGGTTTTTAGGTTTGTCATAACATTATATTCATTCCTATGTTCAACATTATTCCCGACGTGACTTGGTATAATAAATCACTTACACATGTTAACGGAAGTGACACTCAGCCTAAACAAACCCACCAACAACAACAAAAGCAAGTGCTTAAACTTTCAAAACGGGTTTAAAAAAAAAGGAACTTGTATTATGACGACCTAGAATATAGTAGCGATCAACAATGATCAGCAAGGAATTAAGTTTTACACATGTGTACATATATGTGTCGATTTTGTCGTAGACGTTCAGAAAACCATGGACGATTTTGTAAGGACATGCAAATTGAATTACGTCGTATTCATGTTCATATCAATAACCAATATATAGGTCTACCACTGGCATTAAAGGCATACTATCACAGTTGATTGACCTGTATAATGGACAAACGAATTTCGATTTGAGACCAATTACGCTTGATTTATTCACCCAAAAGTTGTTATTTACTGATGTACTTAGTCCCCAGTACTCAATAGCTATCACAATATTAATGTTTTATATGAATATAGGGAATGTTCCGCTATTTATCTTATCTTTGATGCATCAACTGAACTATGAAGCAATTTCGAGAAAACGTTGCCGTTGCATATATGACGTCAAAATTATGAGCCTCTGTTGCATTTACGTAACATTCCAAGATGGTAGTCTTCCATGTAGATTTCAACCACAGGAAGACCACTCAGAAGACAGTCCGTGGTGACATCAGTCTGCCTTAACCTGCGCATGAGTATGAATATTGTTGTTTTTGTCCAAACAAACGTCGTAGCAATTACTGCATATGAGGTTCCAGCTTGTGCAATTTCAACGTCGGATTGTCGCCCTTGATGAGTGAAACGTTGCATTTTAAAGTGTTTTTCTTTGAAACTGAACAGTATTCTTTCAGTTAGGAATAATTTAATAAACACGGTAATTGTGAACTTCACGATACACGTTTTTACAAAACACGCACACAATTCATAATAAATGCATTTGTAACGAAAATACTTGCGATAATATTGTATTTTGTTCAACAATTATGGATCACAAACAATATCTCTAGAGACATATATGGTATAAAATGTAATTAGGTATTTCGATTTTGGCATATTTCAATCAGTGTACTTTCTTTTGATCATAAGTATACAAACATAATTGTATGTATGTCAAGTGAATGCATTTTGCAGTTGTAGCTAAGAACTAATACAAACCAACTATAAATATCTGTGATAGTATGCCTTTAATACTTCGTCAATTCTTCTTCCACGGTCACCATTCAGTGACATTGTTATAGGACTCTCGAATAATTGCGTGGTCCTTTATGTTTCAACGCATATGTGCATGCTATACGTGACGACTTGCGTGCGGAGGGAAATAAATATTGCAGAGAAATTGAAAGCGCATACATTATTGCACATGAGCTTAAAGCCATACACATACAGATATAATATTAGAAGCGACCGCAAGCAAAGCTTCTTACTGGCAAGAATAAACAACTCTGGCACCAATTCTAACCTAATTGGTTTGTGTTTCGAGGATGTCGCTAACTTAGTTATTATATGGACATACATATATGTTGCCAGGCTTCGGATAGTGAGTAAACTAATAATATCAAGTTGACACCCCCAACTCCCTGCACATTACTATTCTACAATAGGAAAGACGATTACCTGTTCCATATGATAAATGAACTTATTATGTATCTCAGTCTTTGAACAGCGTAGACACAGTTAGTTTATATTACGAAATTGCATACCAAAAAACCCAACATTATTAATAAATCAACATTCACTTACTAGTGTTTATAAGTACTTTATTTAACATATGCCTAAACTCTCATGACAAATGCTAAGTAATCAACGGCAATATCTTGCATAAACTGTCCGGACAACAATATACAATCCAACACATTCGTACCACACCATACATACACACACACACACACACGCATACACACACACACACGCACACACACACACACACACACACACACATGCGTACATACAATTACAGAAACATCATCTACGCAGCAGACATATATGCACGTATATATACGTGAACCTACAAATGCTGTGGTCACCGAGTCATCTTCAATAATTTCTAGCAATACGCTAGACAAATGCATCTTGACGATAAACAATCACAAATAAAGTCGTATGAACGTATACTATTATCATCAATGTACAACGCAGTTCACACTAAACCATGTCCAATGTTCGTAGAAATCGTTTATACAAATCGCCGCCATAGTTCTGAACAACAGTGACGTCATCGACGCCATTGAAGCAGTCAATGTTCAGAGCATTGGGACACTGGCGATAATGGTGAATGTAGGCGATATCCGAAGACATCTCCGTTACTGAATAGTTCGCTCCATCTGGCCACGGTCTGCTGACATGATGGATTCCCATTTCAAATATTTTATACGGTTCCACAAGAACCTTGTTTCTTGTCGAACAGAAGTATTTTGTTCTCGAAGTTATATCCAAGACTGTCAAGTTGTTTATGGAATAATTCCCGTTCGCTCTTAAAGCAATGTCAAAGAATGCGCTTTGAAATGTCAGCCCACAAGATGTATTGGAGTGACCTGCCCTTGCCACGATTTCGCGCCATGTCGTCATCTTTGGCGCGTGCGGTATTAGAAACTCATCGACGTCCATAAACATTAAATGTTTGACCGTTGACATGTGTCTGTATAGACAATCATTTATGGACACCAATTGTCCATGATACCAGATGTCACGACTCGCGAAAGGCAACGACCATGTCATCACTGTTGCAATTCCAATTGACTTATAATACTCCAGCACCTGTTTTAATCGAGGATTACCTTCGTAGAAATAAAACACGAAGTGTTTTACCCCTAATATCGTGTTAAGCTCTACAAATTGAACCAAGACTTCTGTGCGCAGGTTCCCAAACAATGGCGGTACGCAAACAACGAAATCAAGTTGTGCAACCTTTGAAGACTGAACAGTTGTCAATATTGACATCTCGACGCTGTTTGTAAACCTGTCATTCGGAGACGGACTAACGCGGACCGAACATGGCTTTATCCCCTGCGTAACGTGGCTTCTCGGTAATCCACAAGATAAAATCCATCCACCGTACTGTCGGTTGTGATGTTCACACATTTGATAATAAGAAACAGTTGTCACGGAACCATCATGCTTGTTACTGGTCATGTTCAGATTATCAGGCAATACAAAGTGACAATAAAGCTTCGTCCTGTTTATTTGTTTACGATTCACAGCTGCAATTATCCTAATGGTTGGATCGTCATCTCTGTCATCATAGAACGCAGAGTATAGAAATACATCGAGCGTCACCTTCTTGAAAACGGGTTCGAATCCGGACTTGTAAGCACCATTGGCATTTTCAGCACATTTCTGGATATGTTGAGAAGCAACACTGGCGAGAAGATCATGCTCAGAAATCAAATCGTGCCCACTGTTCAAATCATGCGTGTTCTTTAGAAATTGTTTCATATGTCTGTTCCAATTGTTGTCAGCCTTTTGAAAAAATAGTAAATCGGTTCTAGATCTGTTGAATTCAATTCCTCGTTTCTTCTCCGGACATATATTCTTCTTCTCCAAGAGCGATATGCACACCAGAGCTGTTGATATATATCCAATGATAAACACGGCGATGAGTTTCCTCTCTCGAGTCATACTGCTAGGGAGCTTTTTCAAATGTCGTCTGCTCGGAGATGAAAGTTTAACTTTGATTTTCTGACAGGAGAACTCTTGAGTTCGCCGCACCGGAGTTATCCACTCCGAAACAAAGCCTTTTATACGACAATGGCATTCAACACCTGCCCAGGATAATTCCCACTGCCATTTTGTTTGATGTCGTTGCGATTCTATCGATGCAAGACTGGGGCAGTATGTTACGTGCAAATACATACAGTTTAATCGTGGCCGTCCATCGATGTAGTCACGTCCCCCATTGTGTACCGGACAAACACGACGCGGGTCAGTACAACCTTGTCATATCTGGATGATTACAGATTATTAGTGATATATGAAAAATGCCATCGTGGTATGTATGTTTGCTTGGCATTGTATTCCTGCAACCTACGCACGTGAGATGGTGTGATGTACTATATAACTTACCCTAAGTAGTCCATCTGAGAATTGTAACTCAACAAAATAAATTAAAGGTCGACAATTTTAGGAAAGCATTCTACCAAACTCGACTTGAAGAATCTGCTAACATTCTTATTCGAATGCGTCTGCAAGTCTTTGAAGCGTACTTGCATTCTTTGTTGTTAAAACAATATACATCCAAATATTCAGAAAGATTCCTAGACCACACACCCCTGATTACCATTTAAAGAAATAAAATCATACTTGTACGCCACTTTATGGTTAAGTTCATATTCTACCTGACTATAAACTATAAACTAAAAATTGAACATAGCTGACAATGTAACGTAGATTTCTGAAGGACGATGGAGACTGGTTGTCTCCACAGCGGTTAGAAATACCAGCAAGATGAGGGATCGCTAGACATGATATTTGACAAACGCTCCACAGCAAACAAATATTTCTTTGTTTTTCAATTAATGTCGGACATTTCTGATCGTTGAATGGCGCCACGTTATGAACGTGTCGTGTTTGTGGACATTGTTATCATCGGTAGGATCATTGAAGGAAATTGAATAGCATGACAAATCAATCATGCACTTGCTAGTATTATAATATATTCATTTCATAAAGTGATTACTGTCAATGGGGACAATGCAAACTGGTAACATATTGGTTTAATTGTTGAATTACATTTTAAATTGTAAGTAGTAAAGGTTTAAGTACAAAGGCCTACATAGTAGACTAATTATTTGTTATAGCTTATCAATTATAATACAATTATTCATTTATAATTTAGTTTTGCTACCGTTACAGAAGGAAACAAAGATGAATCTATAGGTTTTAAAAAACACTACAATTTACTTGATAAACGGTACGTAATCGGAGACACTATTTTACGTCCGCTTCTGACATTTCACTGGTAATGTACCATGACTGAAATTCATTTTTCTTTATCAGCTGTTTATCATGTTCATTAATGTTAATAACATAGCTATACTTAATTCGGATCGTTGATTAATAAGCGAGGGGCAGACACGACTGAAAGCGTAATACTCAAGTTATGATGTACAAGGTAATGTATTTCTTAATAGTTTTCAAGAATAATCTCTCTAGGTAAGCGAAAGGTTCGTAAAATCTCCAAATTTGCGTATTTAAGATTAATCTTTACGTTTATATTTTATTGTATTTCTGGTCGAGTTTGACCAGTGCTAACTACCACTATTCCTGGATCACGTCTAGTCTTTATATCCAGTAATAAATGTACGACATAGCTTCCGTTAACTACCATTGTATTTTAGCATAAAACCTAATAATTCATTATTTGATAAAGCCTGGCATAGCTTTATTAACTACCAAATGTTAGCATTAATAATATAATTCATTCATTGGTATGAGTAAAATGCTAATTAGAGTTTTCAATTCTTAGGCTAGGAAACAGTAGTGATGATGATCATGTTTCTAGTATCCGCTACCCAACAGAATAATTCACTCGAACATTAAATACTTTCTTCGCTTCAGAACATTATGATGACGATGAATAGTATGCCCTATGGCTGCGAGCTGTGGGTAGATGGTGGAACTAGGCAAACTGCTCCGTGTTTCAAGAATGCACTTTTCATGAAAATCTCCTACCTACCAAGAGACCATAAACATGTCTATTTTTACCACATAATAATATGCACTGTACATGCCTGTGCTTATTCTTGACAAACCATTAGTGATGGGTTCTAAAACAATCGGCTTTGCCAGTATGAGTGCCATCTAACATTATTATATTCTAAGCGTGGAATGTATTACGTTCTCTGAGTACTTCCGCTGACAAATTAACCTCTATTCAAGTTATTGCCATTTTGCCCTGGTGTAAGTATTCTATGTCTTTGAACCCTCATAACATTCTTGAGTAGGCCTACTGGTACTTCCGTCTGTGTAGTATGTTACGTGTGTAATTACACGGGCAATGTGCGATTTGAAAATATCACCTGGCAACAATATATACTTGGTTAGTTGTATGATTAAAAACAATCGTGTTTTGAAGACGAGCAACAGTTTTAAAATGTACAAGCGACCCTGCTACACGTGGTATCACTGTAAACATGTACTATGAAAAATATACTATAATGTACTATAGTATCTTATGAAGTTAATTAGTTGTTCTTAATTAGACGATTGCCAGTTGTACCGTTCATATTGCAAAAACCTGCTTTCAGAGCAGTGTATAAAGCCTATTAATATACACAATGCCCTTGGATCTATGTCTGTATGTCTATTATCATGTGACTTCCGTCTATTATCACGTAATTTCCGGTTATATATCATGTTATAAGCCATGTGACACATATTCCACCAAATCAGAGTCCCCAGCATTGCCGTTGCAATGCCCATGAAAGTATTACCATTGGAAATCGACAATCGCAAAGCATACTCAATATTGGTGACAAAAATCATTATTTTACTTAACAGAATATGATAAATATAGACACCAAGTTTCCTCATTTTAATCTAATTAAAATAAAATCCTATTTTAATTTTAATTAGATTTGCTTTTAATTAGATTATAAAAGTAATGAGGAAATGGTGCATATATGAATCATATTCCGTTAATTAAAATAATGATTTTTGTCATCAATATTGAGTATGCTTTGCGATTGTGGATTACATCCGGGTTTCCAATGGTAATATTTTCATTGGCAATGCAGTGGCATTACTGGAGACTCGGATTTGGTGGAATAGGTGTTACGTGGCTTACTATATAAACGGAAGTGAGCGTCAGTTTCGAATTACATATTATCAATTAATTAGCAGGTATTCACTGTATCTCATCACCTGTATTATACCCTCACTTGTATTCTAGAATCGATACGCTCGCTGGATAGGTTTCTGTACAACATTTCGCAACAAATACTCAGGTTAGCAATAAACAGTGCGTTTCCTGTCCTAGGAACCAACGCGGTCAAGACTTGATTGAATTTCATGTCTTGCAGCCTACTGACCCGTGGCCGGTGGTTTTATCCGAAAGGAGAGTCCATTATTTCCCTTGATCCTTCCATAGGCCAGCGCTGACCAGTACTGACGAGAGTCCTGTCTATTGCCTTGGGTTAGGGGAAGTGACCAGAGTTGACACAGAGGCATAGGCCAGACGCCGTATAGCGAGGCCCATGTAAATGTCAAATATCTCCCTGGTGCTATTAATTATTTCTCTATAATCACCCTCCTAAGGATTTTGATTTAAGAGTTTTCTCTATAAACAACACACGGTGACAATTCTATAAAAAAAAATATGACATTGTATTCGATATTCCCCAAATGATTCCGGTGAAGGTAACGTACATAAATACAGCTTGCATATTTATCAAGAATTAACGATATACAGACGTACTCTGTTGCTACCAGTATCACTTTGAAAACAGTGATGCTTCTTATCTGCGACCGGAAATACATTCAGACCTAATTAAGCACGAATTTCTTTCAAACAGGATTAATTTGACAGGCAGAAAACGTAGTATCGGCTATAAAGGAATGCAAGCTACTAGTATATATATAGTAACACGACATGACTTAACTGTCAGAGTCATTTTTCGATTTATATTTTATAGAAAATACACCACTTCGTGTGAGTAGATACTAGTACATGACTTACTATAATGTCATTAACAAAATTGGTAAGTCAGTCATTTTCAGAGTACATATAAAACAATAGTAGTACATGTATAGCTACATACACATATCTCATCAATCAAAAGATACCATCAAAGCCGTGTCGACAAAAACGAGCCATCCACCTAGTACTATGAAATAGAATGCTGCTCAACCAATGAACTGTTTGTTTGGTTGACGGATTTACGGATAATCGGGTGCTCAAACAACTGGGGATCTAGAACACACAAATAGTAATTGATCCTTAGTGAAATTAATTACATGACTGTGATTATGTATTCTAAAGGATTTGGATAGGCATCGGATGCAATCAGGCCTGGATCTGTAGGGGACACAGTTGTGTTGTGGTTGTGCTTACGGTTAACACGTTGTGCTATGTGTACGTGGCGATGGTGTGGTTAGCCTCGTTCTGGTTGTATTCGAGTAGCACGTTCTGCGTGGTTTACAGAGCCTCGTTTTGGTGGTACTTAGCACGTTGTACCAATAGGAAGCATAAGAGGGGCGAATTCTATTTTTAGACGTATCCGGTTTAACGATTTTGGTGATAACCGTGTAGGTGACAAGTGCGCGGCTGTTGCTATTTTTACGTACCTTACGTTGCACACCACCCTAATTAACGGCGTACGTATTAAGATTTTCTCTGGAATTTTAGTCAACACGGGTACTAGGCCTTGTTTGCCTAGCACTGGAACTTGGAAAATTCTGTGATTTTCACGGAATTCTAAAAATAGACCTGACCCACTTAGGCTCCCAATTGTATCCTTGGATATGGCGTAGTTCATAGAGCATCGTATGACCCGACATTACAAATTTCCGTATCAAATTTGAACTCGTACTCCAAAAGTTTCATATTGTCGGGTCTGGTTGTGTGATACCACGTATTTATAAAAAGCCTTGGTTTCGCCTATATGTAATCATTGAGTGTAAACTTGATCAATAGACACATGCTAAAACGTGTCACTTGCTAATAATAGTCAAGGGTTCTTGTATTGCAATTGTACTTAACTAACACACACTTTATTCAAAGTCAAAGGTCATAGGCTCACATAACATGTATACATGTATGACTGTATACATGTATATATATATATATATATATGTATGTATGTGTGTGTGTGTGTGTGTGTGTGTGTGTGTGTGTGTGTGTGTGTGTGTGTGTGTGTGTGTGTGTGCGAAACAGCCGAATAATTGAGCTAGAATTTGTTTTGTTTATTTTATTTCTAACCTCATCTTGTATTCAGGAGTCTATTATTTCAAAGATTTCCTGTTTTATTTGGACCTAAATGTTTCAGTACTAAAGATGAAGGACTATTGTTAAAATCAGAATGTCGATATTATACATATTAAAGTAATCCCAATATTTAAAGTAAAACAGGAAGTTTGACTGGAATAAGTCGGTAGCAACCTAAATGTCATTTCTCGTAAACCAATACTATTATATACACTTTCCTCTTAGAAGATAGAATCTATCTCCCAAGACATGCCAAGTGTTTTTATCATAAATACATGCATGTGTATGCAATATGTCCGATAGATATATGGGGATCCAGATATATCACCCTTGCACTTTTGTATCAGTTTGTATGTTTTCATTATTCTGGGGGTAATATTACCATATATACACAGTGTATGCACATTGCATGCCAAGTTGTCACTTTGATCTAAAAGCATGGATCATATTTAAGACGTACGTTAACTGATATATGACAAATAAACGTAGTGCAATATCATGTAGGTTCCTTGTCTATGTTGCGTTAACGCACGCTTGCTGCCTCACAGGCATGTGACAGGGCA